>NW_024121161.1:149387-219238 GCF_016745375.1 Pimephales promelas
TTTGAGCTTCATGCCCCCAACCCACCATTACCAGAACTAGTCTCGATCTTACAGGCAGGAAAAGGTTCCAGAACAGCCACAATCAAATTTTGCAGTGATTCAGTTGGTTAAAACAATTTGTTGTACTTTGAAAGTCCTTGTATTGTGGGACATTCCTCGTCGCTTGGTGGTCAGAGGAATGTCAAGGAATCGTGTACGCTAATATAAACCTTCAACGCGGCGATTGGCAGGCCAATTAGCTTATTTTAACCACCAAATCTTTGTGCAAAGGCTGAACGTGCCATGCGTTGGCAGTGACCAAAAGCGGGGCCTTCTGCTGAGCATGGGGCAACTAAACCAAGTTTCTGGCAAGCCAAACGCTAAAGAGCTCTTAACAGAAATCTTCAGAGAGCTTTTTGAGACCATATTCGCCTATTCCCGTTTCCTCCCGGCCCATTTACCGACCCTTTCCGCTGCCGTGGACTCAGTCCAGTAGAGTTGCATTAGCCTCTCCACTATCACACAGTATACACAGCAAAATGGGTATGAAAAGCCAATGAGGTAAATCACGGTCACAATCAACTACATCAACGTACAGGACTAGTGCACCAACACATCACCACAAAAGGACATCCAGAATCTTAACTTTAGCAGAAACATGTTGATAATAAAGACAGCAATTCATTGGTGTATATAACTTTGGGTGTTTGTTCCCTGAGCATACTGGGTTTTCTTGTCTTTATTTTTCTTTTGCTTTTTTTTTTTTTACTTAACTGGTCTAGGCGGTAGCAAGGATGGTTAATGTGAGTGCTTAAAGGTGCATAGAGAAAAGAAAAACAAGGAGAAACAGATCACAAGTCAGATATATAGAAAACCAAAAGAAATGAGATTTATGCAGATGACCAAAGCAGGCATGCACTGTTCAAAACCCAAGTCATCTTAGGAGTGCTTCTATGTGCGCTTAGCTTGCAGCCGTCATTGACGTACGCGCCGCTTGCGGCGGTCGGCGATCGCAACTGGCACTTCAGTTGAGAGACATTTACCAAGCAAAAGAAAAGCAGCTAAATGTTTACAATAGCTCTGCAGAATAGGCAGAAGCAGTAAGATGTCCATGATGAATATGAGGGCTGCAGAACTAAGAGGACAGTTACAGTTCTAGCCTGGGACAGCTTTGCTCAACCTAGACACAGCGTACTCTCTACAATACTCCCATCTAACAGAAGCAACTAGGTGTCCAGCCGAAAAACACCAGCCATGGGATAAAGGTGCAACAAGTCTTGGTTTAAAAAAAAAAATAAAAATTGTGTCGCTCAATAATTTACCATTTTGAGACCGACACTGGCCAAACAAAGGAAGATTAAAGGAGTAGTTCACTTTTATAAAAACTTGTGCTGATAATTTACTCACCCCCATGTCATCCAAAATATCCATGTCATTCTTTCTTCAGTCAAAAAGAAATTAAGGTTTTTGATGAAAACATTCAAGAATTTCTCCATATAATGCACTTCAGTGGGAACCAAACAGTTCAAGGTCCCAAAGACAGTTTCAGTGCAAACTGTTCAAAGGGCTTTAAACGATTTCAGAAGATGAATAAGGGTTTTATCAAGTGAAACGATCGCTTATTTAATAAATAAATAGCAAAGTTTAAGTTTTATAAGCTCAAATGCTCAACTTGCTCTGTTCTGTGATACACGTTTGTGAGTCGATTTGTGAACGAATCTTTTTCCGAGTCCTTTGGTACATTTAACGAACAAATTGACTCGGAAAAAGATTTGTTCATTTTGATGCATGTTCGTGATTCTCCTGTTCGAACTCGTTCATCGCAGTACAGAGCAAGGCAACCTTTTGAGCTTATAAAACTTAAACTTTGTTATTTTTTTTTAAATGAGCGATCGTTTCGCTTGATAAGACCCTTATTTATAGTCTGAATTCATTTAAAGCACTTTAAAGCAAGTCTTTTGGACCTTGAACCGTTTGGTTCCCATTGAAGTCCATTATATGGAGAAAAATCCTGGAATATGTTCATCAAAAACCTTAATTTCTTTTCGACTGAAGAAAGAATGACAGGGATATGTTGGATGACATGGGGGTGAGTAAATTATCAGCAAATGTTTTTTGAAAAGTGAACTACTCCTTTAACAGAATTGGTTAAACTTAGCAAGTAAATCAATTGAAAGCCTTGCCAACCGTTTTCAATTTATTTGGAAAAAAAATGTGGCCAAAATAAAATCAGCAAATTTTCTTATATATATACATATATATATATATATGAATGAAATACAGAAATTTCTATAAATTGCACTGAAAGAAATGACCTAGTGCACCTTTTACCAAATTTGGCAACACAAAAAAAAAATAATCTATAAGCAAAATAAGTACATTTATATTTTTTTGTAATTATACTACTGGCTGGTTTACTATGGTTTGGCTTTGATACGAGCCAGAGACGTAGTTGCTTAGAAAGTCTCTACTACTGTATTACAGATACACTGCTACTGCACTAAATTATGCTAGTATATATCAACAAATCTCACTTAATAATAATGTTAGACAAACAATAACATTAAATAATCTCACAATTTATACAAATGTTTAGACATCATATCTTGAATGTAAAGTGCAGACATGACAAATGCAAGACACAAACATGAGAAAAAGATGGGTTTTCATAAACTCTATATGATAAATAATATAAATAAATAAATAAAAAGACAAATGAGTAATGACTTAATGGGCAAGACACACAAAAATCTGTTATGTAACTATAATGGGGCGGGGATGGATAACATGCATAATGCGCAGAATTATTTGTCTAATTAGTCTTTGAAGAAAACAAAAAATCACCCTGGTTTTAAATACGTAGTTAACTAAGCATTTGGTTAGAGATGAGTAAGAGTAACAGGTTATGAAAAAAGATGAGATGCAGGAAAATGAGATCATGAGAAATGCATGTGAAAAGAAAGGATGTTAGTTTAGCAACATACACATAACCAATCAGATCAGCGAAGGGTTGTTTGTAGAAATCCTCATCCAGCACCCTGGGAGTCCCAGAGGAGAGCAGCGAAGCAGGAGAGAACAGAGAGAGTGGTAAAAAGGAGAAAACAAACACTCATACAGAGTCAAAACACACTGCAGTGTTACCATACCAGTGTTAACACCAGCCCAAGTACAAAAAGAGAGAGAAACACAGAGACAAACAGGACAAATAAATAAGGAATTAAGAGAACGATTTCACATTCAAAGGAATGAGGACAGATATACAGAAAGAGGTTTAAGACGACATCATTTTTATTTGTACCAAAACATACTTTCACTAGGACTGAATGGGGAAGCCCAAAACATGCACTTGAAACTAAAATAAAAAAAACTGTACTTTTGACTCACTTGCGTTCTTTTCAATAGAAATTTAGACTGAATCCTTTTCAGCACGTCTAACTGTAAAGTTCATTCAGATGCTTCCCTGAGGCACAAAGCTTTGCATAGACATAGCTTTTTTATTCTAATAGCTGAATACAACATCTGGTGCCAATCATAGAAATAGCATCTTTTTTTTAGATTGGACCAGACATGATCATGTGACCAAAACACAGCAGAAGTGTCCATGGCCAAATCACATGATCATTCAACAAAGTCAGAATCTCAAATCTGCCTCATATTTCTAGTTACCATTACACTGGTTAATATGAATAGTTCACTCAAAAATGATCATGAATCCTTTATTCCAAATCTGTATGAGATATGAATACACTGTGACCCAGCATACACATTGCCGTCGAGTACGATGGAGGAGCCGTGCACTTTCTAGTGCTTTTGTAACCAGGGCTCACTACTAGACTTAAGCTGTTCGAACAGTGTCGGGTACCTGTTGTTCACTTTGGTCTTCTCCAGCTGCTCGTTCTGCCTGAGGTGCCACTCCTCCAGCTCCAGCTTTGCTTTCTCCTTCCACTCGAGCTCCTGCGTACGCGAGTTAGCATCTGAAAAACAGCAGAGGAATATCAGTCAGCCATAGATGAAATGTTTCAATATCTTAAGAATAACATCTACATCTTTGCTCAAGTTACCAAGCTCCTCCAGCCTCTCGCGCTGCTCCTCTCTCCATTTTCTCAAGCTCTCCGGCTCGGCCTGCAACCGATCGACACTGGAGATGGCCGCATACACGTCTGAAGGACCATTGCTCTCCTACAAAACGCACACAGCAAAGATTAGGAGTCCAAACCATACAAATCACAGTACACCATTTAGTTGATACACGTCTTTAGTGCATCAGCTCCTTTAGTTTGGCTCAGTGATTTGTAAATTAAATTAATTTTTTTTTTTTATATATTTGAATTGAAAAAATACAAACATCTAAAATATGAGTGACTGGTACAACGGGCCTTAACTGTCCAGGTCACATGCTAATTTAACTCAGTAAAGCCACATATTGAACAAGTCAGAATTAAACTGCAAGTTTGTTGTATTTATATACAATATTCATTAAAAAAAGAGGGCAAAATGGAGAAAAACTATGCAAGTATGGTGATTTTTAAATGGCCAAAAAATAAGATGAAATTTTGATAGACTAATGCAAATCATATTTGTATAACAGTATGGAAGATGAATTACATAATGTTAGTTTTATGATTAAAGCTTTGTAGATTTGATGATATACATATAATGATAACAAACATAAATGATGGAGACTGCATTACTTCATATTTACTTTTAAACATGATTTTTATAAAAATAATTACATATGGATTATAAACCTAAGTTGGTTCAGTCCAGTAAATGTTCATCTTGAAATATTAATTACAATATAAAAGCAACTGAACATTTACTTTATAAAAATCATTAAAGATTTCACAGCAAAGACAAACTTAAGATGGACATTTTAACAATTATACTAAAAAGGCATTTCACTTTGTAAAAAAAGTATGAACTATCAATCAGAGGGCAGCAGATACAGATTAGATATTTCAGATCATTTAGAAGCCTTAGAAATTCATGCCTCAAATATGAAACTGGGCTTTATAGTAGTTACACAAAAATACACACATCAGCTTTCAGCTATTTAGAACCAGTGCTTGAAAGGAATCAAAAGTTTAAAGCAAGTCTAAATTTAGATTTATTCATTTGCTCTGTTGTAATGCAAACTGCTTGCTTATTTCTTATCAGCTGCAATTGTGCATCCACACATGCAGTCATTGCAGTGAAAATGCAGCTATATAAATACATGCAAGAGACAACTCTAAAATCAAATGTCAACAGATTGACAGTTTGATGGAATACAGGCAAGAAGTATTCAAGGTCTTACCCCATGCAGATCTCCATTCACTGCTCCTGCCGAGATAAAAGAAAGAAAAACAAGTGTTAAAAACAGTCTAGTCGAAATTTCATGGATTGTTGAGTGAAATGCATTGCAAGGCTGTTTAGCCTTCCTGTAGCTCAAGCAGTAGAGCATGGTACTAACAATGCCATGGGCATGTCACGTGTTTAATGGAAAGCATGGAATGCAAGTTACTAAGGATAAAAGCACCTGCCAAAAGAGTATTCAAGGAACAGTAGTTAATTTGCAATAATTTGTTGTCCATAAAATAGCTTTACTTTAGTGTGGAATTCATGGACAGGATATACAGTTTTCTTCCTGCCTAAGTCTGGTTTTGCTGACTTCTTTTCCTTTCTTCCTGAATCAGTGAAAAACATGCAACCTCTCGTCACTAGATGTGATTTGATCACTTGATCTTTTTCATTCCGCAATACTTTAACACACCAGCAGTAATAAGAGACAAAATGTTTACCACATGCAAATCAATTTTTAACCCAAGACTGTTTTTATGAACAGAAAGTATGCAGGCCTGACTGACTTTCTGCACACTGCAATGCACTGTACTTCCAAGGCTGTTGTCTTTAGTCATCCTAGACCCAAGTCAGACTGTGTGCCAACGAAACTACATCCCCATCATCATTTATTCAAACCTTTTGGCCAGAGAAACATTCAAGCCAATAGCCAGTAAAAATGGAGTACCAGACACTTCAGCTGACTGGTAATATTCTTTGTACTGTATTGAAAATGCATTAAGACACAAACGGCACATTTAATTTCACACAATGTATACTTATTACTTATTTTTAACCATAGAACATGGTGTTTACCAACCTAAGGCCTCCAAAATATACACATTTCAGTCATTGTATGGATTCAATTTAATTAATAAAGGTACAATCATAGTTTAGGTACCTCTAAAGATTCATTCAGCTTTAAGGTGCGTGAGAATATACCTTTAATTCTAAAACGCGTATCTACAAAACGCGTAAATGTAATTTTTGGGCATCACAGGTGCGTTTGAAACATTTTTGGGGTATCACACTACAAATGCATTCGAAAAAACTAATCTTTTTGGTCATCATTTGCGAGTCCGAATCAATTTCGGTCCGTATTTGACATTTATGAAACTAGCGGGGGCGCATTTCTGGCCATTTATAGCCGCAATCGTGCATTTTTGCACACATCTGCACATACATATGAGCGTGGGAATCACTCGTTTTCGTGGATCACGATGCGTTGGAACACTCAAGCTTTTTTATACAACTTCTAAACATTCAATAACGTCCGAATGCGTCTTTGATGGACTGAAATGCTGCCTATCCTGTCATAAAACCATATCTCACTCCAATATAAAGACTAAAGGAAAACACACACAGCCTTCAGTCTAAAGGTCATTAACATAAACCGCGTTAAAAGGACTGAAATTTCGCGGATACATTCAGTACAACTAGAATAAGTTAACCAATCAAGACAAAAGCGATAAATGTGTCTCATAAAGGATGTTTTATTTATCTTAAAGCCAAATAAAATTACGATTAAAACGTTGGGAGGTCCACTACAGGGAGTCTCATAAATAGCTGAGTTAACAAGAGATAACGCCATTTTCCTGCTTCCTTCAACTAACGTTGCTACCATTATGTAAAACATTGAGCATTTAAACGGCTAACGTAACGTTACTTGAATGCATCTTTGACAGTGTTGTCTATTGAAACAGCGTAGCACATATTATTTACACACACACACACTCCGTTACTTCACATCTAAATGAAGGCTAGCTGGCTAACGAGAGAGTAAAACAGTTATTTGCTAAGATGTTTTGTCGGTTATAAGATTATAATTATATTTTTCTTCTTTTTTCTCTCTCTATCATGTCGTGTAAACACACCGTCCTGGTCTTGGCTCAGGGATGAAGGCACATCTCCGCTGTCCAGGATGCTGAAGCCTTCGTCATTCTCGATCCCCGCGATCTCACTCTCTTGCTGGGCCAGAAATGCTGCCGCCGGATCCTCGTCTGCCCCCACACCGTTTCCTGCGCTTCCTTGGGGGGCACTGAGCATATCAAAATCGTCCATGGCTCGCTAAATGTGTTAAGAGTGAGAACAACTGAAAAACACAAATCACTCGACTGTCTTCCTCGTCGACGATTCCAATGTCAGCGGGGGAGGTGCTAACGAGTGAACGGACACGCAAGAAATTAAGCTCAGCCAATTAGAGTTGTGTATTTTTGATTGGCAGTTCTACTGCCCAAACAAATGACGAGGAGTTCAGTCGACGACCAATGAAATGACTAAACCGTGGTTGTGCGAATCCCGTGACCAACAGCGTGCCCTGATAGTGCGTTGCAGCAAAAAGGGATTGCATACGTTTCAGTCTGTAATGAATATAAAAGGGCTTTATCGTGGAAAAACTGACAGTAGTGTGGTGTCCTTCACAGACAGAACTTTTGATCTCAAAAGATCAATGATAACAAGATTTGTGCGTCATTTTGGCCGAAAATATATTTAAATATAATATTTTCCTGCAAAATTAATACATACATGTACCAAGGTATTTAAATAATACACCAAGGCAACTGTGGTAGCCATCTACCATGGAATATATCCCAAAAAGAACCGTGTGGCAAATGTCCAACTAAATTGGTCAGACAATTGTTAGTGCATAGCCTATAAATAAAACCCTTTACATTTTTGATTCCATAATTTTAAATTATTATGTTAATTCATTTTCAAAATGAGACAGATTTCCATGTTTCAATTTTATTTTTTATTTTATTTATTCAACAGTATTTGGCAAATAACCCATATAAACAGAAAAACAGGTCTGATGATATATACTGCATTTGATGTATTGTTGCATCTGTCTTCTGCCTGACAAGAGCCATTTTAACCAAGGTTCTTGTATAATGCATTTTACTTTGGCTGGAACTTAAATTTATTTCCATTCTGATCAAGAATCACAATTTTCCTCAAGCTTTGGCTTTTTTGCTATAGTTGTCGACTGCATCCTCAGTGATGCTCTCATCCTCCTCGAAATCTACCGTCACTTTCTTCCCCACCAGCTGGAAGATGTCTTCTGGAGCTACACCCCTGGGTTCAGCTACTTTCACAGTCAGCATGTCAAGGGTTAGTTCTGTACCTTTTGGGATGGCGGTCTTTGCAACCACAGACTTCCCGAGCTAGAAATGAGTGAAAGATGGAGAAGAATAATTATAGAAATGTTCTGACAGAGCAGATTACTTGAAGACAATATGGTTGTGCTGTTCAAAACATAACATAACATCCCACTGTTTGAAAAAAAAAAACATTTCAGAGGAAGCAAAGTTAAGAATGAATACAGGCATATGGGTAGCAAACAGATGCATTTGATGGTAAAACGGAAGAAAAGTTAAGACAGGAGGAAATGGGGCAAGACCAGGAATGCAACTTTAGAAGGAAAGAGAATGGAGTTGTCTGATGGAAACTGAAGGAGTTGGAGAAGGAATGTGAAAAACAACAGAGACAGAGAGAGTGCTATAGCACACTTTTCCTCAAGTCACATGATTTTAGGCATCACATCTGCAGCAAGGTGCTGTTAGTTATCAAGAAATAGAACTAAGAAAAGAAACTTAAAACAGTTTTCGTCAATTGAAAAAAAACTATGTTAATGAAAAACAAATGGGAATTAGAAATTTAAATGAAATAATTGAAACTAAAATAAAATAAGTACTAAAATTACTCAAGCTAAACCTGAAAGGTACACTATGTAACTTTTGGCCCTCTTGCAGAAAAAAAAAAAAAGCTTAACTGCATACCCTTTGCAGAAAAACACAATGACTGTGTGGATGAATATGTTTCTTTATAACAACTAAAAAAGAGAGAGAGATTATCCTACTTTATTTACAAAAACATTCTCTACTAGGCTATAAGAGATAGAACCAGTTTAGATGGAAAGGATCTCAAGCTGACTAGCTGAAGACGTTACTGTAGCTTTACCCATCACCCATTAATAGACATGGTACTTCCTTGAAAATAAACCCCAGAGCTACAACAACCCATATTGAAATGACCCTTCACAGTAGAAAAGCATTGCAATGAACTCAGTTAGAGTGCTATATATGGCAATTTATCTGTTCAATAAAATACCTTACTCAACTGTTGAGTAATAAAAACGTCATCTTCCCTTCCCTTTTACAACATTTCTAATCCCTTAGTTCTAGCAATCTCTGAAAAGCCAAGCCAATGTTGATTCTTGTTTTATTACGAGCTCTGACGTGTTTTCTTTTCGCCAGCAGACTCTCTGTTCAGCATTTGTTTAAAACGGGTGATTCTCCGAAGGTTCGAGATTTAGCATGCTCAGAGTCAACCTTTTCTCTGTCGTTGTGACAACTAACCTCTGACACCATACACCCGTCAAAGTAGCCAGAGCAACTTTTCTCTATTTACAGATACGATGAGAGACACACGGGCGACTGACGCATGTTCGCAACTTCTCGCGAAAACCATCCGTAACGTTTTCCGTCATCATTCTGAGATGACAACCGGCTGGATATACATTATTCCGCTTTTTACAAGGCTACTTGCCACATAAGTAAATAATTAGACACGAAATATTGATCTGAGTTGAAATATTTTATTACGTCTTTAAATGCAAAGCCTCCACGGAGAGAGCAGTTGCTAGGGCAGCGAGTTCAAACTAGACGGACATTTAAGAGATACGGTACAGTCATACCACTTATTACACAGCATTACGCCACATAAATAATTATGGAGTTGGAGATATTGATTTCAGATTAAACTGTTTTAAAATCGTGCCTGTTTGAATCATATAATTCAACAGAGTACAAAAAAATAGTCAGCAGCTGCGTTTGTATGAAACGAGAGAAAATCCATGATACTGGATGGCATTATTAAATAATTGTACACAGAATATTGATTTGACTGAGTTTTAATATTTTATTAGCTCACCAAATGCAAAACTTCCATGAAGAAAAAAACGTTCCTAGCAAGCGTTTAGCGTTTAGACCCGGATGAGCCTGCGTTATCTGTTTTTTAGCGGTTGTTATCTGGGAATAACATATCGCTGGATGGCGCAATTGACCAATCAGAATGAAGTATTTCACAGAGCCGTGTAATAACACTTATAACAGGAGATTATTATTGATGATGTATTGACTCATTAAAATTTTGTTAATTTTGTACAAAAAGTTAAAATAAATGAAAGCTAAATAGAATATTTAATAAAAATGAAAAAATACAACTAAATTATTAAAACTAAAAATTAATATAATTAATAAATACTATAATATTGAATAATGAATACTAAACTGACACTGTAGTAGCATCATTTTTAGGGTCAATACTATTCGAAAATAATATAATAAAATAATACAATTCTGAGCAATAGTAATAGTTATGCTTGCCTCTTAACGCCACTAATTGACATGTAGACATAAAATGAAAAGGGAATGTGGTTCTTATTGTACCTTATCATGGCATGGCACCTCACAGGGCAGCATGCGTTTCAGCCCAGTGCCCAAAGCTCTCTCCACAGTGCGGATGGATCGCACCAGCTCCGCCAGCTCTTCCGGCACCAGAGATGCCTCATGATCGCTGCCCTTCCAGGTCTTGTCCAAGGTCACATGCCGCTCCACGACCTTTGCTCCCAGTGCAACTGCCCCCACTGTGATGCTGATTCCACTTTCATGGCCTGAGTAACCAATGGGAATATCAGGAAATTCTTTTTGATATTCCTGTAGGTTGGGGAAAAAAGTACAAAATAATACATAATTTTACTTTATGGTTTTCATTTATCTAATCATAATTATATCATGTTTAATTTAGTGATAATGATATAATTATATAATGTAAGGTTTTACATTTTCAGGTCATGAAATGCAGACCATAATGATTTTAATGTTGATACACATGGATTACATAAATTGGATTTCTGAGAGTACATAGAGCTGGTTTCTCTACCGTGATAACCCGCAGGTTGACGTCCTCAGGTTCCAGTGGATATGCGCTTGTGCACTGCAGGATACAGAAGTTTTGGTTGTGTTCCTTCACGGTCTTGTAAACGCGCCGCATGGTCTCCATGGACTGCATCCCACTGGATACAACCATAGGACGTCCTGAACACACACAAGCATCAGAAGTATGTATTAAGAAAATGTAATATACATGAATTAGCATATAAATCTCTTTACTGTAACTTTTGATCAATTTAATTTATCAGCTGAATAAAACTGTCAATCAAAAAATGATATATGCAGTTTTTCAATATGTGTGGCAGGGTTGCTGTTTAAAGTCAAATTTAAGGGGCTCTAATTAATACTGTACATTAGGGGTGCAATATTGACAAAAAAATTATATCCAGATTTTGCTGATAACACTAATGCTGAGTGTGCTTTTGTGCTGGTACCACTTCTAGTTTAGGCCTGTTGTGGACAGCTGACACACAAAGACATTCATATTATTCATATTCTATGGGGTGGTCAGTTCATAAGTGACAGAAATTTACTTTTTTATTAAGCCTCCTTAAATTGATTTCCAAGGGCATTTTACCTATATACATGCATTTTTTAAATACAAATCTAATAAATGTGTGTAAAATTCTAACAAATTAGAATAATAACACATTATTGGGTAGTTTAAAATCAAATTATAAACCATTGTTAACAAAATCCATATTTGCTGTGCAAAAGTGAGACAGAAGTGGCATCAGAACAGAAGTGACACCCATTTTCTGTTCCTACTTCTGTTCCTACATTTCATGTGCAGGAGTGTGCAATACATTTAATTGCTAATTAGTTTTAATTTGGTAAAAGTATTTAGAAGTCGAAGTGTCATCTAAAATTTAAGACCTCTCATAAATAAAATTAAGACTTTTATGACCTTCGATTTTAAGACTTTTTAAAGATCCACGGCAATTATAAGCAATTTTATAATTTTACAAAATCGTATTGTTTGTGATAATATCAGTTTATAATGAAGAATTTGTCTTTTTGTGTGCTAAGAACACAAGACAAACAAGAGCTTCATCAAGAGGTGATTGTGAAGTACATTTTAGAGTTAGTGATTTTGATCTTTCAGCTTTTTCTGTAAAAGCAGTTAATAACAAATAACATACCAACCAATATCAGACATGTCCTACTTCAGCACAATTTAAGTTACATTTAAAAAATATGGATAAAGATGAGTCAAACATGTAATAATTGAACATCTTGTGCTTTAGTATCTGGTTATTTAATCTTGGCAGTTTTTTTTTTCTTGTCTATTTTTCTTTCTCATATTTTTTTAGATGTAATATTCATTATAGCGTTATGTTTTTGAAAGTATGTTTTTGTACTATATTATTTGTAATGTACTTTCTTTTTTGAGGAAAAAAAAGAAAGTACGTTTTCTTTTTTTACTTTCTTTTATTATTGCTGATGAATGTTATGTTTTAGTTATGTTGTATGTTTTAGTTATGTTGTGTGTTTTAGTCTCTCCTGCCCAGGGACTGCAGATGAAATGTAGCTCTGTAGCTAATTCTGGGGCAGTCATTGACTTTCCATTGTCCCTGTTAAAATATAAAATAAAGAAAAAATTATGGAGACCTTTTTGCGCAGTTTTCTTGAGGTAGGGGAAGTTGTTGGTGTCTCCAGATCCAACTTTGAAAAAAGGCACATTGAGCTCATGCAGGAATTCTACAGCCATCTTAAAAGACAGAAACACTACAATTAACATTTCTTTTAAAATTTTTCATTGCATTCTTGCTAAGTACTAAGTAAATGCTGTGGTATACAAATATAGTTTAGTGCCATATATCAAAGAACCATGGTACCGCTTACTTGGGAAGCTGTGATCATAAAGTGACAAACGTGAGGTAAAAAAATAGATAAAATAATAATACACAAGACATTTTGGAATTTCATTACATCACTATTTGGGTTAGGCAGGCTCGTGTCTTCTTTCCTAGCTAACAGTAAGCCTAAAGCCAAAAAACAAACATATGAAAATAATTTGCGCATGCGTTCTGGGGCTCACCTCGTCCATGCCTGACGCGGTGAAGAAGATGCCCAGTTCTCTGGCGTACTGCTGCAGCTCTCTGTACTGCTCATGGCTGAACTCAAGATGGCGCTTGTGCTCTCCGTATGTTTTCCCCCAGGAATGTTTGGAGGTGTACGGCCGCTCCAGCGCTTTCTTGTTGAATTTATACTCCAGCTCACTCTTTTGAAACTTCGCGCAGTCCGCCCCGCAGTCCTGGTAGAGGAGAAATAGTTACAATGAAATAATATCAGAAAAGTGAAACATTGTGACCTTAATAAAAAAAAATTAAATGGTTTTATACAAAAATAAGAAAAGTCAATCTAAAAATAACTATTTCTGTTAATATGGTGCATTATTAAAACATTTACATTTTTTAATTCAAAAATTCCATTATGAATGAAATTAACAGAATGTACTCATGGAGTAGATTAGTATCTTTCGTAAAAAGATCTGTTAATTTAAATGTTTATATAGCACCTGCACCTATAATGTGTAAAATATATGTTAATGCTTATTATTAAACTGCTTTATATGTAGTTATGGCTTAAAATACTCTACGACAAACTTCCGAAGTGTGAGGAAGTGTTTTGAGATGATGTCTGCTGAATGATTTGAGATGAAGCATTCTGAATGATTACCAGTAACACTGACGGCTGCGAATTACGTTTTAAAAACTATTGCAAACACTAACTAAACAGTTCCCAAAACAATTTTATTTAAATTCCCAGGCTTACAGCCATTAATGCATATACTATATTGATGTTGATAATACAAATGCACTCTTACCTTAACCATCTTGATCATTTCCTTGGCAGTTTTAATGTCTCCCTGATGATTCTGTCCGATTTCTGCAATAATGAAACACGGGTTGTTTCCTCCGATCATGCGACCAGGGCATAACTCAAATTCAAGAGGCATTTTAAATCCAAGTGCAAAAACACGCCAAAAAATCTATAGAAATGACAGCCAGTGAGTCGTCTCACTGTCTGGTTACACACGTCAAATGCCTCGATGAAAGAGAACGTAGAACTTCCGGGTTTATTTGTGTACACACCCACTTTTTTCAAAATAAAAGACTTTATCTTTTCGGGTCAATAAAAACTCTGAACTTTTTATTATTTATCTTTTTGTGTAGTTTTGTTATATATGTAATGTTTTAACATATAAAGTAAGTTAAATCTATTTATAAATTACATACATTTTAGTCCAGTGATGCATTTTGTAATCTGTGTTGTTTATGGTTTCTTTGTATATTTCAGAGTTGAATATTGTGTATTATGAAGTGTCTGCTTGCCCAAATAACGAAAAGGGAATTTTTGTTCCCTTTTTGCAGAGGTAACGTTACAAAAATCGTAATTACAACTCAACAGTTGCCTCTAGGTTGCTCCGCTCAGGATATCTACTAACGTTACCTAGCATAGTTCTGATTCTAAAACCATTATTTTCTTCACGTGCAAAGCAAACCAAACAGAATAGTATTTGTATATTTAAATAAACTAATATAAATATTTCAATATTCTGCAGATATCCTTCAGTTCATGCATGTATTATGGGACTGTAATATAAAAAAATCAGTTCAATGGTCATAATACAAAATTTTGTGTTTATTGATTTAATGTACATATTGTAAATTATTTTACTGTGATTCAAAAATAAAATATTAAATTAGAGTAAACAGACAAACTTCTTTCATTTATGCATACAGGTAGGATGAATGAAAACTAAACATTTGGTGCTGGAGACCAAAAAATATTGGCAACAGATCATCAACATACAGAAAGGTGCACTGGAGAACATGACTGTCTCCATGAAAAAACACAAATAACAGAAAGCGAGACAGAGCAGATAACCATAGCAGCTTCTCAGTAACAAATACCCCTTAGTACTACCGTTCAAATATTAAATAAAAACCTTACTTCATATACTTAAATTATTCTTCAAAATTACACACCCTTCATCAAGCGCTTGATCCCAAATAATACAAACTAGTAAAAATCTCGTCATACTTAAAAAGCCACTATGATCCTTATAAGCCACTATGACGTAACAGATGATTGG
Organism: Pimephales promelas; assembly: GCF_016745375.1. The sequence continues at coordinate 164,742 of NW_024121161.1, forward strand.
CCCTCGGTCGTTAAGTCTGTAACCGACTGGTTCCTGGTTTTCCAGCTCCGTCAGTAGGTACGCCGTGTGGTGTAGTCCAGTACCATGCTTGCGGCGCCCAGCAGGGCAGGATCCTCCAGCTCAGACATCATGATCTTGGTCCCCTGTGCCGAGAGCAGAGCGCGCTGACTGACGACCTCACGAACTGGATTCTCATAATGCTCTGCCAGGACACCAGACAAAATCACTAGAGATGGGTTGACCATGTGCAGGATGTTCACAATGCCCAAACCCAGAGCAGTACCCGCTGTCAGGGAAGAGAAGAGAGACTATCAGTGCTGTTCTTCACAACAAGCCGGCCCGAGAATAATGTATGTACTCGGATGTGCGTCCTACCGGTGTGAAGTGCGCTCTCAGCTTTGGAGTTGCCGAGGCGAGCAGCACTGATCAGATGACTACCATTCACTTGTTCTTTGTTATTCACAGTCATTCCCTCCACCAACAGCAAGTCCTCTGTCATCAAATGGGAAAGAAACATGTCACATTTTACTTGGAAATGCATTTGTTGCGTACAACTCTTCTATTAAATCAAGGTTCAGTGTTTATTCGTTTTAGGAAGCAACTGTGAAACTTATTAACTAGAAATTAAATGACGACATACATCATATCAATTATATAATATCATATAGGCCAATATCATACATCATATCATAGTAACTATATACTTTCCAGTCCTCATAAGTTAGCATGAGTCTAAAAACAAAATAATGTAAAATGCAGAACAGTGATTTGTGGGATTTGTGGGAAATTCATTTTAATCAGTGATTTTGTTGTTGAGCAAATTCATTCAAATATAAATCTCATAAAATATTTTAATAAATAAGCATTTTCAACACTTTTCAACACTTTAACACTTTACAATAAGGTTTTATTTGTTTATTTGTATTTTTTTAACATTTACAAATGATATTATACTTATTATATACAATTAAATAATATTAATAATATATAATCAAAATGTATCTGTTAAAATTAACTTGAACTGAGCCAACACGAACTAGAAATGAAAAGCTGTATTTTTTTTAACTAGCATTAACAAAGACTAATAAATCCTGTAACAAATGTTATTGCTCAAATGTTATTTAATGCATTGGACCTTTTTATAAAATGTTATAAATTCATAAATTCAAATAGTGTCACTAAAATAAACCAGACTTCCAACAACTGTTTTCATTATTTTGTTGAGACTACTGTCAGTCACGCTATTATAAAAAGTGTTTTGACTTTTACTCCAGAATGCAGTGCGATTACTCTCTCAAATCAGGGTAGGTCAGTTTTTGTTTTTAAAGAATGGATAGATAAAGGCTTTTGGAGAAATTTTAAAACAGGAATACAAAAGCAAAATTTTTGTTTGGATGTTAAGCTTTGGTATCTTCAAAAGTATCCTACAGAAATGTGCTAAACAATAGTGAGAGATTACATCACTGTTAACTGTGACGTTAAACTGACTGAAAAGGAAAAACCGTGAAAGAGAGGGTGTGGCTGTTAAGCCTACTTTAGCGTGTGTGAGTGGTCGTCTCACCGTCATGGAGTCTCTTGGCTTCTCTCTGCAGGGCGAGACCAGATGAGTATGCTTCTATGCAGCCGTGGCTGCCACACGTGCACTCTGGTCCTTCTAGCGAGACCACGATGTGTCCCAGCTCAGCCGCGCAAAATGTGCTGCCATGGATCAGTTCATTATGCTGGATTATACCACCTCCAATTCCTGTACATATAAACACAAAGCCAAGGTATATACAGGCAGAATAACAGCAGTCAAACATTAGAAATATCAGAAATTATGCAAATAGACTGCATAGTGATCAAACAGGAAGCTGGAACCTCATATACTGAACACTATGGAAGCTTGTTTCTGCCACAATAAAACATATTAAAAGACAACTATACATTAGAGATCTAAACTCGCAACTACGAGAAATAAAGTCAGTCTTTTTTCCCTTCAGAATGGGACTTTATCTCACAATACTGAGGGAAAAAAAAGTCAGAATTGCGAGTTATAGTAACAATAATATATTTCGCAATTCTTACTTTATATCTCGTAATTGCGACTTTACATCATGGAAATCTGAGAATTGTAAGATAAAAAGTTGCAATTACCTTTTTTATTTTTTATTCTGTGGCAGAAACAAGTTTCAATACAACATACATTACATACAATACATTATTTTCACAATGTTTTCTGGTTCATTTTCAGAAAACTGTATAATTAATGTGCCATGTTTGTTCCCCTGACTTACTATAGATAATATTAACAGGATAACAGTCCCAATATTTGACATATTTGGCATACATGTTTAGTGTGCAATGCAAAATAACAGTTCAGATGTCTTTTATAAAATTTCATAACTCTGTTATAAGAAAAATCTAAGTGATCAATCAGGAAAAAAATAACTATAATATTTGTATATGTTTTTGAAAGAAGTCTCTTATGGTCACCAAGGCTTCATTTATTTAATCAAAACTATAGTAAAAAAGTAATAGAGTTAATTATATTTGAAAATGTTTATTTTGATTGTGGTATTTTATTTTAATGTATTGTGGTAACCTGATCAACCAGTGTCACCAGTCTGACGGTTTTAAATCCACTTGTCTGGTCTTCATTGTTCGCAAACCCCCCACCCTAGCCACAAGCAGCAGTGAAGGACATAAGAAAGTGAACTAACCGGTTCCTGTGATAATGGTGACAAAGTTCTCCACGCCTTTCCCATGGCCAAACTTCTTCTCAGCAAGGGCTGCGCAGTTTCCATCATTATCGACCCACACAGGCAGATGAAGGGCGCTAGAAAGAGGTGTACGGATATCCACCGAACTCCACTCGTTTATTAGCTTGGTGGAGTGGAGGACCACCCCATCTTGTGGGTTCACACGCCCCCCTGTACTCACACCTGAAAGAAATGCCAAAAAACGATACAGTTAATGATCGAGTAAACGTATGACCGGTATAGAGGAAAAAAAACGCACATACCGACACCCAGGATTCTGCAGTTGAGGTGAACAGCGTCAACCATGGCCTGTTTACACATGCTCAGAATCAGCTCTATCCTCTCCTCAAACGTCTTAGGATTCAACTGAACATACTTCTTGACCACTTTACCCTGAAACACAAACATACATTTACATGAATAAAAAAATAAACCTTTTTATATATATATATATATATATATATATATATTAAGCAAAAACCAGCTATTAAACCATGACAATTAAATATTACAGAAAAATTTCCACAAGATACACTTTTCAAAATTGGGATTAGTAAAGACTTTTAAAAAAAATAATTAATAGTTTTATACAGCAAGGATGCATGACATTAATCAAAAGTGACAGTAAAGACATTTGTAACAAAATATTTCTATTTCAAATAAAATAAATTTACTTTCTGAAAATATTTTTGAAATTTTTCAAAGGATCCTGAATTTTTTTTTGTTATTGCAGTTTTCACAAAAATATTAAGCAGCACAGATGACCATTATAATGATAATTAGAAGAAATGTTTCTAAAAAATAATACATTTTTCTTGACCTGCTGAAAATTCAACTTTGCATCACAGGAATAAATTACATTTTAAAATTTATTTAAATAGAAAACGGTTATTTTAAATTGTAATAATTGTATTGAATATTGTCTGTTTTTATTTTTAAAATGCAGCTATAGCAAGAAAAAGAGAGAGAGAGAAAAAAAAAAACTTTACACACACCAACATTTTGAACGGCAATTTTGTCCATGCAAATTTAAAAGAGCATTTCAATAATCTCTCCTTGCAACATATTTTCGCTTCCCCTCCCACTTGCAGTGACATTACTTCTTTTCTCTGGCAGGACAACCTGTCACTCACATGAGATCACATTAATAGCAAACCACAACCAATCAATTAAAATTCCAATCGATTTCTGACGGACACATTTTTTTTGAGAAGCCGTGTCACTCAGATCAAAATAGGGAAGAAAAGACTATTGCAACATCCATATCATGCCGACTTTAGTAACTAGCAGTCACTGTCAGTCATGCTTTTGGTGTCAAAAGGATCCAAATGAAAAATTATAAATGGCTAGTGGATATTTTCAGTTTTAAAATATTTTCAGTCAACTTTTAAGTAATATTATAAAAAGAAATCAGTCCAAAATTGTGCGTTAACGCCAGAAAGTGTGAGGTGGTGAAATACAAGGAGTGGGACGTGTTGTGTGTGTTTGCCCAGTTGTGATGTGTAACTATTTTTTTATGCAGCAGGATATGCAGCATTTACGTCAATATTTCATACACATGACACACAGAACTGGTTTGCAGCAGGTTTGATCAGAAGGATTGTGTAATCAGCTCTTTCTGTGTGTGTGAATGGTGTAGATCAAGTTTTCTGGGCCACAGATTGAGATTGACACATCTGAAACCAGAGGTTCGCTCAGCATACCTTCATACTGACAATGCCGATCCGCAGGTTAGTCCCTCCCAGGTCAACAGCAAGGGCACTCTGTGTCTCCAAAATGTGGTCAATATCTTGGGAAATACACTCCTTCACCAGAGGGAAACAGAACTTCTTCTGTAGTGGCTCAGACAGGTCAATGGCCTGAAGGAACTTCAAGATACGCTGGACTGCATTTCCATCACCATAGATCTTTGAGCTAGTGGATAGAGCAAGAACACACAGGACATGGTGAGAGTATGAAGGTGTATTCCAATTACACACTATTCACCGATACACTATGTAATTATGCACAACGTATGCAACCGTGTAGTGTATGAATTTTATACGTTTCTTTTTTTTCATTCAAAAGTCTGACTCTGATTGCTCAATCCCCCTCCTCTATATAGTTAAAGCTGTGAGTTGAGCTCATGACATGAACAACATTCCATACTTGTACATCAAGACACACGCTTGTTAACTAAACTATTAAATATTGCTGTAAACAAATAAATAAATAAATAAGCTGAAATAAAATGAATAAATATTAGATGGAAAAACTTGACTTGCCTTGGCAACAAACTGACATAAAATAAGTTGAGTTAAAGTTAAAAAATTACTAAAACTGAAATAAAAAATGAATAAGTCCATAAAAATACTACAAAAGAAACTGAAAATATTACAATAAACATTCAAAATATTAATAAATACTATAACTGTATATAATACAAATATTTTTGATTATTTTTAAGAAATGCATTACAATTTTGATGCATGCAAATAGAAGATGCCTAAAATGTAACAAAAAGATCTCATTACCAGGGGTAGCGTTTTCCAAACTGCAGCTCCAGAGCATGGTAGATTTTATTATGCGTGTCTGCGTCTCGCACATGTAGAACATTTTCCCCTATTTTCAAAATATCATGAATTGGTAAAACGGGCCCATCAAGGCAAATACACTCAAGACACTCAATTAAACAAAAAGCAGTCAAGACTTGTTTTAGAGAGTAAATATGCCATCCTGGTTTCAAGGATCTAAATGAAAAACTATAAACAGAACAGTAAAATGGCGATCATATCCTGCCATAATGCCTCAACTTCTCTCTATTCTTACCTGTTTCTCGACCCGTCTGACGAGTACCCAGGTTAACGACGGGTGTCCCGAAAGCTCCGGCCTCACGAACTCCACAGCTGCTGTTGCCAATCATGCAGCCGGCATGTGCTATCAGCTGGATGAACTGATCGAACGGAACATGCTTTACCGCACGGAATTTCGGATGCTGCTCGATTCCCTTCCGCCTCATCACACGAACCATCTCCTTACTGCCTACATGAGACAAACGCAGAGCAGTATGGCATTAATGGGGGGAATTCTCCTACGCCTCTTTATTCAGGGAGTTCATTCAGGGAAGTTCATGGCAAGACTGTTTCACATCAAGTCAAGAGGTTTATGTATTTTTTTTTTTTTTAAACAATTCATTAGTAATGCCTCATAAGAGTCACAATTTCATAGAAAGATGTATTTTGTTCAGTGTTATAGTTAAATAAAACTATTAAAACAGAAATAATAATTAATTTACATAAAGATGAAATAAAATATAAATATTAGATGAAAAAAATTGCAAATAAAATTAAGTTTAAGTTCAAATAAAATGATTCAAACTGAAATAAAGTTAATTAGAAACATTAAAAAAATGACAAACCTTTTAGAATTAGAATTGCTAAAACTCAAATCAAAATTAAAAATAAAAAAAATAAATAAATACAATAATAGAATATAATTCATACTAAATTAACACAGATTATATTTATATTGTGTATGCAGTTTACAGAATTTCTTCTTTGGAGTTACAGGAAAAATAACTAATAGCACATGGTCACTATACAATTGCATTCAATTCACACTAAAATTATTACATTACATTACATTATATTATAACCAAGTTTTTTGTTAAAGTTACAGCAAAAAAAACTAAATACTTATATAAAATTTTGGTCATATCACCTTTCCTCAGTGGCAGGGCCATTTTATTGTTAAGACTATAAACTTACTGGACTTGTTATTTCAATAAACAGACATTATAAAAAAAGCACCTCTGTTTTGACTGTTGCCTCCAGTTGCGTCTACCCATCATTAACACCAAATTCAAAACAATCCATGGCTGTTTTGTCTGTCTCTAAAGCCCTTGCAAATTATCTTAGACGGCTGCCGCTGAGGGTCACATTAAGCCTTTCAATCTGATAGGAACCATAGCTATTCATGGGCAGAAAATGTGTGTATAATCTTCTGAGGCACAAAAAGTGTGAAGGATCAGTGAGAAAGAAAAACAAAAAACAAGCGAAAAAGCTCACCTGCGTCAATATTCGGGAAAAGAATGAGAGTTTTCTTGTTGAAGGAGATGAGAGCATCCAGCATTAACTCGTAGATCTTAATGGAGTTCTTGATGTCTGTGGTAACAGGATGCTGCAGGGCCACAACATAGTCCTGCTCCTTCACCTCATCCCCTGTTTAACAAAGAACCACATATGCATAAATAATGGGATCATTTTAACCAAACTTCATAGTAGTTATCATTTTGCGCTATTTAACTCTGTGGATTGCATAGGCTTCATTCTGTTATCTCTCCCAATTAATTTACATACCAATCCAAGACTTGATGATATCAGCATAATCGTCTCGTTTGTGGGCGGAGAGCAGCTTGTCGTACGACGGGCAACCAGCCAATAAGATACGAGAGTGGTCTTCGCACATGGAGATGAGGTGTCTCTCGGCTGATCGGGTGCAGACGGCGTGGTAGTGTGCCAGTTTGGAGATGGCATGACGAATTGAATCATCAATGGTTCCGCTTACTTCTCCACCTTCAAGGTGCAATATGCGAATGTTCATTAGAGACGCTGCCGTCGCCAAGGCCAGCGCGTCAAAACGGTCGCCGTGAACGAGCAGAATGTCAGGGGCGAGACGCTGGAGCACGTCGGGAAGCTTCACGAGCGCGAGACCCACGGACTCCACCATGGCAGCATCGTCCTCACCACGAACAATGGTGTGCAATTTAGAGCCGATATCAAACTCATCCTGCTCAATCATACGGATCGTGTTTCTGGGAAAGAGAAAGACAAAAAGAAACTTTTAAATATGATGTAGTGCTGCAAGCAACGATTATTTAAATTATTGATTAAAGGGGTGATGAACTGAGTGATCAAATTGAGAAATCACGCTTTTGACATCTAAGATGTCATCATATTATAAGAAGTTTCAGAACTGAAAACATCATTGTTAGTCCAATAAAAGCTTTTATTAACACCAGGCTCAGCAAACGACTCGTTTTTCAAAGTGGGGAACTATGACGACAAAGAGGATAAATCACCACCCCCGCAGGAGAAGATCAACGCCTACTTCAACACGGCTGGTTTAGCCCCGAACATGTATGGGGGAATCATAACGGTTGCCATTTTACAACATTGGACGTTTCAAAACAAAATCCCCCAAGTGCATTGACGAGTGAGTTGAAACTTATTATAATATGCAAAACTGTTATCCACTCACAGCAGTGGGCGTTTACTTCCAAGTCTTCAGTGCGAGACGCCCATAAAACCGAGCGTTTTTGAGCTAGGCTCAAAACTAGGGTACAAAATAGCCTTTTACTTATTCATTTTGATGTTTTTGAATGTAAAACCCAAGCGAACATCATAAGTTGACCTCAGACAACAATATAATAAAATTTAAAAAGCCAGTTCATGACCCCTTTAATCTGTTGATTATTTCTTCGATTAATCAGATGGAAAATGTATTATTTTTAACAAATAAATACATTTGAATCAATTATTTACTAAATTGTTGCTGTGAAGTTTAGCAAAGACTCACTTGCTGTCAGTACAGGCTTTGACAGATGCAAATTTTAAATAATCGCAGCCAGGGCTTGACATCAACATCCACCAAACCCGCCACATACTAGCCGCTTTGGTAGGTTGAATTTCATAATACATAGATTTTTCAATTGTAGTCTTTTAAAAAGGCATCTGAAAATGTGTGCTGAGATTGGCAGCTGCATTTAATTGAAGATAAAATTTGTTGCCGATTTTTTTCCATGATCGATTATATTGATGTTTTCAATAGATTAGTTGTTGCAGCCCTAATCTGCATCAAAGAGCGATAGCGTTTAAAACCTGTTAGAAATAAAAAAAAAAAATCAATCACAATTCAGTATGGAAATAAATGCAAGAAAGAAGATAAATTTGGTTTCAGACAGTGTACAAATATTACAAGACACCATCGCTGTATGTTACAGTTCGAATGTTGAACTTTTTAAGGATGCAAGTACATTTTTAATAAGTACGGTAAGTACCAAAGATTGAAATGATGTAGAAAAAGCGTGCATGGTAAGAGACAGCTTGTTTTCCATTTTCTTTGAAATAGAATAATAAAGGTAATGTCAAGGTTTTTTGACCCAAGGAGGAGTAAAGGCTGGTTTGGGTTCATTGTTTAAAGACAAGGGTTTCTAGCCACCATCTGCAGCCCAATGTGAGAGCCAAACTCCCACCGTCAAGAGCTACATTCCAACATTTCCATGGCAACAGTGAGAAATAGAGCTGATTCATGTTTCAAAGCTCTCAAGGCTAGGGTAGGGTTGCACCAGCCACTCGTGCGTTCTTTCTTAAGTTGGAACTTACACACTTATGAGGCTTAGTAACTACTAACTAGTTTGTAACTAACTCTGTCTGTACTTTATTCGGTTGCACCATTTAGCTCGTAGGTCGTAAGCTCTCCGTAAAGTAATGCGTAGTTGCATAATATGACGTTTACCCCCAATATTTCAATAGCAGCCTTTAAATGCGTAAACAGAAGTTGTATTGAAATTAGGGCTGGGCGATATACCGGTTCCTTGATTAGTAGTAAATCACCTTCACCTGCTTTCAGATGGAAGATATGATGCATATATGATAAATAGATAATTAAGTGATTAATTTAGTGATGATTGAGCATTATTGAAGACACCTGATGTTAACAAACAGAATCTCTGAAGGAGAAAATCAAATCACAAATTGTAAGTCACCGTTATGGAGATCAGTGTTTGCTTTAGTTGGGCTCTTGACCCTTATACTTTCACTTTAAATTTTGTTTGTCCGCTGTTGTTGATTTACAACAGTCAAATTAACAAAGAAAATTGTGATCTTGCTTTGATCTGAATAATGAAACTTACTTAGATGATTTGGTTTAACTTATTAGCAACTGCTTTGTGATGCTACAGCATGTGATTATCAGTATTTTTCTTATAATACAAAATATTTAATAAAAATTGTTCTGATCAAAACACCTTCAATTGAATTTATTAAGAAACACACGGACAGCAATAATCAGCCTGATTCTCAACAATGGTGACAATAATAATCCATGTTGCAGTGGCTACCACCAATCACAACTCATTAATGACTCCCATCATGCATTGTGGTATGAATAAATTATGATCTGAATTGTCAGTGTATTTACATTTCCTAATTGAATATTCTGCTCATCACCATTGTTGAGATGCATTGACTGAATCTTGAGGTCTGTGTGTGCCTAAAAGAAAGATTTTTTTACTACTTTTAAGAAATCCTTTATATTATATCTAAAATTCTGGATATTTATGCAGAATCACAGTTATGCTGTAACCAACAGCACAAATCACAAACATAAAATTCAAATGATGATTGTCATAATATAACCAACACCATTAGATCACTTTTGTTCTTTGTTCATCTGGCAGGTCAACTGTTTTTGTCCATACAATGAATGAACACCAATAGCGACCAAAACAACATTGGACCCCAATGACTTTTTAATGCATGAACAAAATTACTTTTGTGCTCCACAGGAAGAAATGGAAAGCATTTCAGGTTTGAAATGACAAAACCAATTTATCGGGTTAGTTTTATAAATACAAATTTAGTTATGTTTGACGACCCCTCTGATATCTACTTTCCCTTCAACAATTGAATGTATGTTAGTTAAACAGATGATAGGATAATGTTCAGCAGCCTTACCCGTAATCATCAATGAGATGTGAACCCAGCACCACCACTTCCAGGTCAAAGATTTCAGGGTGAGCCTTGATGCCGAACATGATGGGGGCGAGTTTAGAGTAGTCCGCTCTGTTACAGGTGGCCACGCACACCCGTAGTTGTTGCTTCAACTCCTTCTCCACATGCTCCATCTTCTCCTGTGCTCGCTGGGTCTTCAGATAATACAGCTCCTAAATGAGGAACATAATTACAAATAATTATGGTATTCTGAGAAAACAAAAAGAAGAATGAATATGCAAATTTTGTCATGGCTAAATGCACTTTATTGCTTTACAAAAACGTAAGAAATTCATTAATAAAAAAAAATAATGATTTATTTCGCTAATTAAGCGCCATTCTTCCGGTTCAGCGTAGTTTGAACCCTGTATTGATTAAAATCGATCTGTTTTATGCACTACCATTCAAAAGTTTGGGGTCAGTAACATTTTATCAAGGAATTAATACACTTATTCAGCGAGGCTGCAATAAATCAAAAGTAACAGTCAAGACATTTATAATGTTTTAAAAGATTTCAGACAGATTTCAAATAAATGCCATTTTTTTAAAGAACTTTCTTATTTAGCTATATTATTCATAAAAGAATCCTGAAAAAAAAATCACTCTTTCCAAAATTATATTAAGCAACAAAATGGTTTTCATCATTGACAATAATAAGAAATGGTTATTTAGAATTATTTCTGAAGTATCATGACACTGAAGACTGGAGTAATGATACAGAAAAATTCCCAAGGAATACATTTAATTTTTAAATATATTAAAATAGAAAACTTATTTTGTTATAATATTTTACAATATTACTATTTTTATAGTATTTTTACCAAATAAATGCAGCCTTGGTGAGTACAAGTGACTTTTTTAAAAAACGAGTACAAATCCTGATAAACTTTTGAATGACAGTGTGTTCAAATAAAAGAGAAAAAAAACACAATGAAACAGAACTGTAGTAAATCAGAGCAAGCCTTTCATGTCGGGTTGCCAAATCGAGAAGGATCATACTTACATGAGTATTCCAGACCTGAACACTCTGAGGCATGAAAACAGAATAAGAAAAAGAAAAAGTATATTTTGCTAGTCACTTCATAGATGAATATAAAACTTACTAAATGACGTCAATTCTTTACTTTCTTTATTCCAAATGCCCTTTCTATGCAAGAGGAGAGACACCTTCAAACACTTGTTTCTGTATTTGGACATTGACCATTTCAACTTTTCAAATGTGTTTTATAAGGAAAAAGCAAACACAACTGGAAAGTAGAAGGGGCGAAGTACATGGAAATAAAGGGGCTATCATTGTGAGTTTAAATGTCCCACTGCATACGATAAAATTACCAAACCAGTCAAAGTCAGCTTATTGAACCTTTAAATAGTTTGCCAATGTGTTTTGGTAAAATGTTGTGTGTCAGATACATCATGCCAATTTAGGATGATATATGGAAACATGGAACTAACACATCAGTTTTATTCAGAAGCCCAAATAAGATGAAAATCTGATATCGTAAACTTTATTGCTTATTTTATTATACACACACACTATGTAAACAAAAACTTTTATGTTAAAGGCAAATCATCGATTTGACAGCTCTTTATCTCCCATAAGATAAGATGATATTTAAACGCTTAGTTTTATGATTTTATTGTGGGCGTAAAACATATTATGCAATGCAAACTGAAGATTTTTACAATTTTTCATTTAGGCCTCTACAGAAGTCATGGTATAGATTGTGCACAACAAGTTTTTCAGCAACGTTTTGATCACACCGATAATTTAGAGGCCTTAGAAATTCATTTATCAAATATGAATCTGTAGGTTTTATGAGGTTAAAGCATATAACATGCAATAGATTGCAAAAGGATATGAATTTAATTTTTAGTGAAGACAAACAAAAATTGCATCATACAGTGAGAATATAATTTTAATCCCAAAGAAAAAATTGTTGAGTTTATCTGATTTGTATTAATATGATTTCATACAACATTATTATTATTGTTAGAAGAGAGATATTTAGAGGCTTTTAACTATACTCAAAAGAAAACTATCCCAAACACACAGGAATGCCACAAGGGTGTGGCATTCCTTGGAGTCAATGCAAATATGTTCAGTTTTTGTGGTTTGAGTCATCGTCTTCTGTCACAAAACCAAAGACGACTGGAAAATCAAGTGTCAAATGTAAATTGTCAGAACTAAATGCCAAACCAGTTCCACAGAGAACTTGAAGTGTTTTCCCAATAGGTTATCATTAACCTGATTGGTGACATTCTTCAAGACATCTTTTGTGCTGACTCGACAGAAAAAATAAAGAGGTCCAAGATGTTTCATGTTCTTACAATTTAAAGAGGTGTATCGAAGACCTTTTCCCTATGTATTGTATGTGGATGTGAAGGTTGAGTTCGTTAAAAAAATAAAAAATACAAAAAAATAATAAAATATTTGAAACCATTGGGACAACTAGCAAAAAAGTATCTGGGTAATCTAAAAAATCTAATTTAAAATATGCTTGCAGAATTATCCACTCTCAAAATGATAATTTTATAAGACAAAGCAGTCATATTGTGCTCTACATTCATTTTTCAATATCATGCGACACTGAAATGTATAGGCTACTTACTGTTCAACTGTACTTGGCATGTCACAGACACACAGAATCGAAAGTTAGAGAATCAAATTCGTTAAACTCGATCAAAAGCAACACATGAATGAAAAAAAATCTGATATGCCAAATGCCAAAATTCAAAAGTTCCAAAATTCTCCAATGCCAAATTTCAAAAGTCAAAAGTTAAGATTTGTTGGGTCACACTATAGATTAGGGTCCAATTCTCACTATTAACTATGTCTTTTGCCTCAATAAACTCCTAATTACTGCTTATTAATAGTTAGTAAGGTATTTGTTAAGTTTAAGTATTGGGTAGAGGGATGTAGAATATGGTCAAGCAGAACAACAGCCAATATCCTAGTAATGTACATGGGAAAAAAGCAACTACTAATAGTGAAAATGGGCTATATGCACGCATAAGTTCGGCATTTGACGAAGGATGCTCGTCAGTCTCCAGTTGGGGAGATTAAAGCGGAGGAAAACCGAGGGAAACGGGATTATGGCAGAGTCTTCAAAATTTACTGTCCTCCCGTCTTTGAAACGAAACTTTCATACGTTTAGATGTAATTTTATTTAATATAATTTTAAAAAGAAGCATAAACACAACGAGGGGTGTCTGTTTTATCTGTTTTTGTGACTAACGTTTCTTTACTATAACCATGGAGTATAAAATTCAATATTCTCGGTATTGCATTGGACTCTACGATCGGCGGAAGTTATCGAGCATCCTTAGACCTTCACCGGAAATACCGCCGTGCAAGGAGCCCATTGGACCCTAAACTAAAATGTTACCATTTTTTGTTTTTAAAACAATGATCTTATGCTCACTAAGGATTTTTTTTTTTAATAAACAAAAAAACTTTTATAACTATTACAAAATATTACTACGATTTCATTTAACGGTTTTAATATAATTTATTGCTGTGACAGCAAAGCTGAATTTTCAGCATAATTACTCCAGTCTTCAGTGTCACATGACCTATCAGAAAAAAAATTATATGACACACCAATTCATATTTCCATTTTTGGCGTGCTATAAACATGCATAATCGCTTTTCAGCGTGTTCATAATTGCCGCTGACTTAACGTTACGTAACTGTATATATAAATATATGACCTACCTCAACCCCGTCCCTAAACCTACCCGTCACTGGGGTTAATACCATTTTAGTCTTCCCCTACTATCCGAGGAAAAAAAATATCACTCCCAGATGTAGATCTACATTTTGCTTCATTTCACTAGGACATTTAACGGCGTGTATAAACGCGGAATCACTCGGACACGCAGATAGCTCAAAATGCGTATAGATAACACGCTACTTGACTTGAAAGTGGCGTGTATGTTTACGCAAAAGTCATGTTGTCATGATGCTGATTTGGTGCTCAAGAAACATTTCTTATTATTATCAATGTTGGCAACAGCAGTGCTGCTTAATATTTGTGTGGAAACCATGGTTCTTTCATGATCCTTTTGTAATAGAAATCTTTTGTAATAAACGCAAATGTATTTAGTGTCACTTATGATCCATGTAATGCATCCCTGCTGAATAAAAGTATTAAACTTTATACTTACTCACCACAAATATTTAAGGGTGGTTTAATTGTGAATTAAGCTTAACCTGACATTATCTAGACGTGTTTGTGCATTCTTCAGGCAGAAGAAAACTGCATTTATAGACACTTCACTCGCACATGATTTTACAACCATGGTATGACATGAACAAGGTCTCAGACAGTACAATGTCTCACTGTGCTCTATTAAGAGCTGTCAATCGAACATCTTCAGGGCCAACTCCCACACGTCCACCAAAAATGAAGTTATAAAAGAATATGGCATATTTTAAGGCAGTGCAAGGCCTTTTGGGAAATCATCACCTCATCACAGTTGTCCTACATAGGTCACTGCTCATTTGTCCAACCAACCCCTGTGTTTCTAAATAAAAACCAGAAGTCATTCTGACCAAGTGTCCACATCAAGACCATACATCCATGTTTCCATCTCACACACTCATCAACCCTGCTAAAAGGCATCACAAGACTCTAGCTGCACCCTAATCATTACAAACGGGGGAGGGAGGGAGGGATGGAGGCAGAAGGAATGAGGAAAAGCAAATGACAAAATGGCATCTGACTCACGTGTGGGTTTCTAGCATATCCTGGCATCATAGTGTATGCAGTGTTTTCTTTCCCGCTCCCTTCTGAATTAAACAGAACCCCTTTCTAGCTGCTCTCCCTCTATTCAGTGTCTCTGACAGCCATTAAAGCAAAAAGGAGGAGGACAGCGGCCCAATGCATGTTTCACACAAAGCAGCGCGGGATGGAACAGCCCAGGGGGCGGAGTCAGAACAGCTCACGCACACCAACTGGCTGGCTGGGAGAGAGGAAAGACGTGTCTCCGCCCCTGCATCCTCTTACAGCCCCGAAAGCAGTTTGTAGACACAACTCACTCTGCCATATTATTTCCTTTTAACATAATAAGCAGAAGTGTGTGTACATATTTTTACATTCCATCACATTACTGCCTTCATTACTGCCTTCACAGGTCTGGTAAAATTACAGATTCTGTAGCTAAACGGCGATTATCTTTTACCTTGAAACAGGTTTTCAGAGGCCTTTTTAGCTTTATTTTTTTCTAACCCAACCAGAAAAGAAGATTTTTATTTAATCAAGTATTTGAAAATAGAAAATCTGAATAAATTATTATATGAAAATATACAGTATCAGACATCACACATATTTTTGAAGACCGGTCTGAAAATATTCATATTTATTTATCTATTAATTATAATAATTTCTTTGTAAAATGAATATTCAACATAGCAAAACTATTCTGAAATGCAATGACATAAAATATAATTGATAACAAACAAGATATTTTCAAACGATAGCCATTTTAAATGTAATTGTTCATTATAAATGATTATTTTCTTCTTTTTTTCCTTTTTTTCCCTTTTTCTCTCTTTTTTTCTTTTTCAATATTGGGTTCAATATTGGTTCAGGGTTCAATATTGGAAAAAAATAAATAAATGATTATTTTCATTGAATTACTTTACAATTAAGCAATTAAACATAAACCATATGACAATAAATGGGACACACTTTATGCGTTTATCATAAATGACTCTATTCTCTAAATATTTCTGAGTTACTTTGCAGTGAAACAATCCAAAATCAACCAAACAAAAAGTCCTTTAGCTCAAGCAGTATTTGACGTGACTCTTTCAAAAGAGCCACGTCCTCATAACCCGTGACCTCCACAGTAAGAGTGACGAAGCAGGTACATTTAACTCTGTATGGGATTGACAGATTGTATGCGTTATCTCTTTAGCCAAGCGTGTTTCTTTTTATTTGTAAGGGTGTGTTGTCTGCTGAGAGCATTAAACTTTGGTGTGGTGAAGGATCTGTTTGTTTGCATTTCAACTGCTACATCCTAAAGCAGAATTGAATCATTCATTGCATTGACAGTGATGTGTTCTATGATCTACATCAAGAAGGAACTACATCACTGTTAACAGAGATAACACCTTAGGTGTGAAGAAATTACAGTAGGGCTTCGATCTTCAGCAGACAGGCAGTTTTTGTGTTTTGTGTTCCTCCCGCTTTAACTCATTTATTAGGCATCTGTTGAAATGATTATGTTTTTTTGTATGATTGGCATTTTAGAGAATTTGATCCCAATTAAAGCAGTTAAATGGCCATGATCAGACACTCATAATATTTTTTTTTTTTATGAATATAATCTCATGCATCTATTCTTTTGTATGATAGATATTTTGGGGACGGTTATCCCAATTAAACCATGATCACGAGTCACGACTGGCAGCTAGCCACTGACGGGTCACATGATATGCCAGTCAGTTGAAGATCAAACCCCCACTCAGAAACGATCGGCTACAAGGAAGCTCTTAAGACGTATATTTACTTTAATGTATGTACTTTTCTTTCTTTTTTTTGTTTGACTTTGACTGAATATTGATCTTAAATTGACCTTGTTGAGCTACTTTGTTTCCTATGAATGCGAGTCTCAAATACACCCAGTCTTTAAAAAGGCGTGAAGAAGAGATACAGAGAGTAAACACACTTGCAAAGCGCAGATCAAGTGTTTCAACCAGACAGAGACAAGCCAAAACATACAGATACAGCTACCGCATGCTGTCTCTTATGGAAGCTGTATCACTAATAGTGGGATCATTCACAATAATACAAACAAGCATCAGAAACTGAGGCACATCTTTGTCAGATGAGACCCTTACGGCCCTGTCAAAACAAAGCGAAATGGTGCCATCAACTGGAAGAATAAGAGAGGAGCACAGGACCAGTCACCTGATCACGATAGAAACTGTGCCTGGAGATCTCTCGCTCTAACCATTTCAGTCGTATCCGACTCTTAGGGATTCTATGGCCATCTCTTGCCATACTTAAGAGACTGTCCATTAATTTTCTTAGCAATTATTTTTCTGAGCTTACCGCTTACCTAACTCTTCCCATTACATGGTTTGGGACGCACAGACTCACTCACACCTACAATTTAAGCATCTTCAGTTCCTGAAGATCTACCTTCCAGCTAAGTTGAGCTCCAACAACCCTGCCCAAACACAACTGAACCAGCTAATTCAGGTTTTTAGGAGATATTTAAAAACAGGTGTGTTGAATCAGGTTTGTATCCGAACTCTGCAGGTGGGGTTGATCTCCACAAACAGGATTGGGCACCTCTGCAATAGAACTGGAACAAGTGATAATCAAGTGCATTATGATAATCCGGATCCCCTGCCAGATTACTGTATCTACAAGCTTTTAACCAATTAGCATAGCACAGTCTAACAGGAAGTAAGTGTGTCCAAATGAAGTACCCATCAGAACAGAACAGATGTTGGATGGATTATGATCAATTCTTGCAGAAAAAGCTCAGGGCACACCTGAATTAATTCAAGGTTGACAGAATGGCTCAAAGAGACTTGGCCTATGGGAATGTTTCACTACATGAACTTATACATTTTATACTATTGCCCCCTTTATAACACTAACCCAATGGGGGGGGGGGGGGGTTATAGTATATCTATTTAGATAGGCAGTATACTTATATATAATTATAATTATAATTATAATTATATAATTATATATATACATTTGGTTTTCCTCATACCTTAACAACCTGTTTTCCCACATGATATTACACAACAGCATACAAAAACACTGTGTAAAGAAAAACACAAGGGAAGATTGATTTAGGTACTTATTTTAAACTGAGTTTTAAAGTTAAACTCAATTAAACAAGTCTCCATATTATATCTCTAATAATAACTTTTAAGAATGTATATTGCTATCCAACGACAGACCAAAGTGAAGGTAACTTGGCGAAAAGTTTAGTCTCTCAACTACTGGCCAAGAAATGCTAGCAAGATAGCACTGCACATTATTACTTACGTTAGACACGATTATCTGTTGTACATCCTCCTGCGTGATAACGCAAGACGTTTATAGAATCGGATAACCCAAACACTGATATACTTGATCAATCATCAACAGAGGCAGATTAAAAAGCTAACCGAACGTGCGAACATAGCGCTGGTGAGTATTCTTTCTCTGTTTCTATTGCAGTTTAGAGCCGTCAGCTCACTGCTGCCCCCCACTGACTGGTGTCTCGATTCATTGCATCAAAACAAAAATACTGTACATTAAAATAATTGAATATTGGATATTAAATATTATTTAATACTTGAATATTAATATTGCCTTGATTGTATTTTTTTGGTCTAAACTCTAAAATAAAAGTTATTCAAAATTATTTGTGCAATCAATAACAATTCTATTCTCTGATTTTCTTTCTATGACATTAACATGGATATAACATTAAAAACAAACTTTCCTTACTAAAACACATTCATAGCGGATG
Organism: Pimephales promelas; assembly: GCF_016745375.1. Next base: position 183,721 of record NW_024121161.1, read on the forward strand.
GAGTTGATCAAATGGGCTAGGCAATTTTTATCTCAGCACTTCTGAGCATATAGTTACTCTTATCCAAGCTTGATTTGCTTTGAACTCACTCAGGAAAAAAAAAATATGATACATGGCTATGTGGAATTTTAATTTACCTTTATTTTCTGTGGTTTACTGTTATAATACTAAATGATATATGTATAAATTAATTAATTTAAATTATATGTATTTAAATTTTAACTGTATATAATCAGCCTAACGGTCAACAGCGCATTGTAAATCTTCCAAAAAAAAATTATTTTTTTAATGTACATTTATAACACCACACTTTTTATCATATTATATTATATTATATTATATTATATTATATTATATTATATTATATTATATTATATTATATTATATTATATTATATTATATTATATTATATTATATTATATTATATTATATTATATTATATTATATTATAAACTGCCAAATTCACACAAGGTTATTTCAAAAACACATAAACGCAGTCAATTATGTCTGTGAACGTAAACAGCAAAGAAATCTCGTGTGTTTATTAGATCTGTGTATCAAAGTGAAAGCTGCATAACATATAGTACTTACTGCTATATATTCTGTTAATATGAATCAAACAATAAAACAAAAACAGAAAATCACTCTGCTCTTTATTGAATAACTTTAGTGCTTTAATAAGAATAAATACTCGAATACTCGTGCTAATCAAAGATAATCATGTGCACAGCTCGTAAAAGGGCATAATAGGACTCCTTTAAGCACAGAAAATGTTTACAGAAAAGAAAAGGGTCTATGCCAGTATAGGGCAGAGTCTGTCAGTAGTTGTGGGACATCACTAAAGCTACAATCTCAAAGGGCTTGTTCTGAGACACTGCTTATGGGGATTAAGAAAGAGGAGTGTGTGGTGGTTGTGTACACACTGCCGACACACATTGTACCATGTAAAAGTACATTTTACATAACAAGTCCCCTTTAATAGTCTCTAATTTGAAGAAGAAAAAAACAGAAATGTGTATTGGGTCAATTAGAACAGGTTACTGAAGTTAGGTGGCTGTTTATTCCGACACATGGGTTATTATTATAGGGATTGGTTTCACTGAAACTATGTCTTATATATGTCTCTCTTCCTCAAACATATGCTGTGTCCAAAATCACCCACTACTCACTATATAGTGGATTGTATAGTGAGTTTGCCATTTTGTAGTGCTGTTTGAATATATGCTGTGTCCTAAATCACCCACTACTATTTTAAGCGTTGAATGGTTGTAGGGCCGGTCTGCTCAGTTATTTGGATTTTCACGCACAACCATTTCTAGGGTTTAGTTTGAAAAGGGAAAAACATCCACTATGTGGCAGTCAAAATGCCTTGTTGATGCTAGAGGTCAGAGGAGAATGGGCCGACTGATTCAAGCTGATAGAAGAGCAACTTTGACTGAAATAACCACTCGTTACAACCGAGGTATGCAGCAAAGCATTTGTGATGGACTACAACAGCAGAAGACCCCACCGGGTACCACTCATCTCCACTACAAATAGGAAAAAGAGGCTACAATTTGCAAGAGCTCACCAAAATTAGACAGATGAAGACTGGAAAAATGTTGGCTGGTCTGATGAGTCTCGATTTCTGTTGAGACATTCAGATGGTAGAGTCAGAATTTGGCGTAAACAGAATGAGAACATGAATCCATCATGCCTTGTTACCACTGTGCAGGCTGGTGGTGGTGGTGTAATGGTGTGTGGATGTTTTCTTGGCACACTTTAGGCCCCTTAGTGCCAATTGGGCATCATTTAAATGCCACGGCCTACCTGGGCATTGTATCTGACCATATCCATCCCTTTATGGACACCATGTACCATTTTTTTTCTTTTTTTGAAAATGTCAATGAGGTCACTGTACTTAAATGGCCCCCACAGTCAACAGATCTCAACCCAATAGAGCAATTTTGGGATGTGGTGGAACGGGAGCTTCGTGCCCTGGATATGCATCCCACAAATCTCCATCAACTGCAAGATGCTATCCTATCAATATGGGCCAACATTTCTAAAGAATGCTTTCAGCACCTTGTTGAATCATCAATGCCACGTAGAATTAAGGCAGTTCTGAAGCCGAAAGGTGGTCTCACACACATTATTAGTATGATGTTTCTAATCCTTTAGGTGAGTGTATCACACACATTATGCCACAATTTTAGAAACTATTTTATAGTCAGTACAGACTACTTGGACATGTAGCTTAATGGTGAAGGTGATTTCACCAGTACAGCATGTTTCTGGATTAACATCAATTTACAGTTTATGTCCAGTTTAGAATTAAAACCAGGGTTAGGTTCCTCTACATCAGTGTTATTCACCTATCATTTCCCTCTTATTTTAGGGATAACTTATGGGTAGGGTAAGAGGTGGGGATAGTTAGGGTCAGGACAAAATTTGTGGGCAGGAATGTTGTTCCAGATCAACAAATTATTTTGATCCAGGAACATGTCTTACTTGTCAAAATCCCAGTAACCGTAGCTCAAGACAACTGCTCTGCACCTTTTCTCGACAGAGAAACAAAAAAGGTGGGGGGAATAGGCGCACTGATTATAGGCTCACTCTCACGCTCATCAATAGGCTACTCAATACACACCTTCTCAATAACGCGAGATGATCGCGTGCCAGTCGCGCGACTGCAGAACAGCAGCGGCAGTGCGGATCGACGTGCCTTCGTTCGGTGCTGCATTGCAGTGGTATTGACACAATGTGCGTAAAAGTGGACCATGTTGCATAATCAAAAGCGACTCTTTCTTGAAACTGCGCTTTGTAAAAACCCGAGGCGTGGATTGGAGTGGATGGGGGAGGGGTGGGAGTGTAACAGAGCATTCTTGACCCAGCGTGTCGCAGTGAAACGTGAGAGAGGGGAAGGGCAATTTCACAGCAAAAACAAGCAGCAAACACACTCCACAGACTTAATGAGGTTATCTGTCACTGGATAACCACGCAATGACAGGTACCTATGGCAAGCCGTTTTTAGGTGTTTCTTTAACTTAGCCTAATATCGTAGTGCTTTTTTAGAGTACTTCAAATGTGACTAGTATTTTTTCTTCACATTATCTCATAGTGGGCTATTAATTGTCTACTAGTCATTATCTAAAATGGAACATAACTATTTTGTTGTCACAGGTAACAAATTGCACACGTTTATCTTTGAATTATGAAGATTTACACTGAAAAAAGTGTAAAAAGGAATCAATTTTAATTCGTTACAGATACATGCATTTTTTTTTTTCTCAAGTTACTTATGGTTTGGTTCAGACCTTAAACTTTTAATAATTATCAAACTCATGTATTCTCTTCAAGACAAAAATATTAATAAAAAAGATTTAGCCTAAAGTAAAATATTACTTTAGACAAAACATTTAGGCCTATTTAATGTAGCTCAATACATATTTTTTTTCTTTTTCCAGCTTAATTTCATCATAAACAAAAGCTGGAGAAAACAAAATAAAATTTAACTTAAAATAAAACAAAAAATTTATTTAATTTAGTTTTCTTATTGACAACTTTGAAAGACCTTTATTTATTTGTGACGTCTTTTTAAAATAGCCTATGCAAAATATTGTCTGTTATTTTCACCAAACAGAAAAAAAAAAATAAAACAACAATAATGTTAGTATATTCTGAACAAAAACATTCCAATGTTAAAAAAAAAATACTTTTTATAAAATGTTTTTTTTTTACACTAAATACATGTCACAGTCATTTCACATTTTTCAGTGTAAGATATCAGCTATTCATTTCTAACTAGTATATTATTTCCTTTTTTGCTGTTACCTCCAGTAAATATTAATTCAGTTCCAGAATTATTGAAATACTATTGAAATACTTTGCTGATAAAAAGTAAGATTAAATTTACAAGTAAGACCGTCCTAGTTACTAAATAAAAATAATTATTTGTCACTGTTGGGAAAATGACTAAGTAATAGTGATGGAAAGTAGAAGTTATAAGTGTATAGTGCGTTAGGGATACCATTCACACTTGGAAGTAGGCCTACAGGTTTATTTTTCACCTCATCTCATTTTGGAGCTTGAGTTAAACCAGTCTTGCAAAATGTCTTTTCCCATGCTGTCCCCTATGCAGACAGTCATAACCTGTTAAAATTGTTCTGACCTGCATTAATGGGGAATGAATGCCAGGGCGAATAACTCTTGAGGGACACTCTACACAGTGTAAAGGAGATGGCAGAGATGAATATGACCTGTGCATGATATTTATAAGACATTTCAAACACATAATTCTCTTTCTCTTATTCTTCCAGTTCTACAATAATCAGTCAGCTCTCCTCTCCCCGCTCCCTCCTCTTTTTGTCCACTCAGCTCTCTGCGCTGAGAGCGAATAAATCAGTGTTTCCCATTTGGCTGCAGTCCAGAAGTGATAAATGCTCACAGAATAAAAATTCAGCAGAAACAGTTGGGCCGTAATACATCCTCTCTCGCTCTCTCTCGGTCCCTTAAATATTGATCTACATTCCAACATGATCAATGCGACTGATGATCTCAGTGGGCGTTTCTGTCCAATGCTTGATATAATGACCCGCTATACCTCCTTTGTCAAGCTCAGACATATATCTGCGTGATGAAAGAAATGAAGAAAAGTGGATGGTTGTTCATTTTTAAACAGAAAAAAGGACGAACTCACATTTTTGTGAAGCATGTCCTCCTGAACTGCTTATACTCCTGTCCACTTTTAAAAATAAAGGTTCTTTATTGACATTTTTGGCTCCATGAAGAAAATTTGACATCCATGAAGCCTACACAAAAGGTTCTTTAGATTGGAAAAAAAGTTTTTAACATGTTATTAATGTCATTTTTGGCTCCCTAGTTGTTAAAAAAAAGAAAGAACATTGTTTTGGTTGTGCTTCGTCTCTGCATGACTGTGCAGAAATTGACCCTTCACAATGTAATGCTTTACAATAAACGAAAATAAAAAGGAGAGCTATACATGTGGCATAACCGCCCTTTTTAAAACCTTTATTGTTAAAAGTGTACAAAAGAATTATACTTTTCAGTTTGGTAAACATACTGTAAACCCTCAGCACACCGAAATACCAAACCTTTTCATGGGTCAGTTGCATCAGCCCAGTTTTTAAAACACTACAGCAACAGGGAGGTGTTATGACTGTAGGGAGAACCTTTGCGCACTGCAGTGTTGAGCGAGGGTGTGTTTTAATCATGCAGAGTCATGTGGTGTGTCTTCTGCTTTAAGATGTCCCCAAGGTCTTACTGGATATTGATTCTATCTGGTGTCAGACAGCTTTTCGATCTGATCACTCTAAGTGAAAAAAAATGTCCTTAAAGGAGTAGTATGCCCTTTTACGAAGACTTTGTTTTTGGGGTGTACTAAAATATGTTTTTGTGCTTGATTGTTCAAAAAACACTTTTTTCAGATTTTACATTATTACAGCACCTCTCTCCACAGTCTTGCTTGAACACTGATTTCAATGAACCCCCTTCTTATGAAATATGAAATGTGTTGTGATTGGTTAGCTGGCCCAGTGTGTTGTGATTAACACACTGTAAAAAAATATTGTTGGTTTAACTTAAAAAAACAAGTAACCTGGTTGCCTTAAAATTTTAAGTTCATTGAAATGGAAAAATTGAGTTAATACGATGAAGGAGATTAATTTAATCACCAGAAACTCAAAATATTATGTTATCTGAACTACATAAATTATCTAAGTTGATTTGACAAAAGAAAAAAATGTTGTGGTTACAAATCATGAAAAAAAAAATTACAGTGCAGTTTTCCATAGGAAAAAAGTGGAAAAGCATCATAAATGCAATGTTCTTGTCCCTATAAACTTGTACTGCAAGTAACCTTCTAAATGTCACTTCATGGGTGAATATAAAATGCATTCCTGTCTTTTTCTTTCATGGGAAGGGTGACCTCATGCATTCAATTTGTCAATGCAGAGCACTTAAAGTGATTGGCAAATGCCTAAAGTTGACAAGGCAATATATAATCTAAAACAGTTTTTTATTATGACGAAAAAATGGTTAATGATTATGTTATTGTGATTATTTGTATTATTCACATTCACTGTGAAACAGGTGAACAGGTGTTTTGACAACCATAAAGTGTAATTTTCAAGAGATTTCAAAAGTTTGGGGTCGGCAAGATTTTTGATGCTTTTGAAAGAGGCTGCATCTCAAATACAGTAAATGAATTATTATTACAATTTAAAATAACTGTTTTCTATTTGAATATAATTTAAAATGTAATTTATTCCTGATGCCAAAAAAGAATTTTCAGCATTCTTCTGTCACATGACCCTTCAGAAATCTATTTTAATGCTGATTTACTAACATTTCTTAAAATTTTTAATGTTGAAAACAGTTCTGCTGCTTAATCTTTTTGTGGGATTTTAACATTAGGCCTATTTTTACTCAGTTTAATGCATGCTGAATAGAAGTATTAATTTGAATACAAAAAAGTGTGAAAGATTATGTATGTGTATTGTTAATTTTAACAGCATTCTTTGATGTTTTTTTTACCAAATGCAATTACATTAAAGGACTAGTTCACTTTTAAAAAAAATTTTTGCTGATTATTTACTCCCCCATGTCATCCAAGATATCCATGTCATTCTTTCTTCAGTCGAAAAGAAATTAAGGTTTTTGATGAAAACATTCCAGGATTTTTCTATAACAGACTTCAGTGGGAACCAAACGGTTCAAGGTCCAAAAGACAGTTTCAGTGCAAACTGAAAACTGTTCAAAGGGCTTTAAACGATTCAAGACGATGAATAAGGGTCTTATCAAGCGAAACGATCGCTCATTTAAAAAAAAAAAAAACGTTTTATAAGCTCAAATGGTCGCCTTGCTCTGTTCTGTGATGCACGTTCGTGACTCTCCTGTTCAAACTCAAAATGAACAAATCTTTTTTCATGTAATTTGATTCAACAAACAAAATGAATGAATTGACTCAGAAAAAGATTCATTCATTTTGATGAACGAGTTTGAAATAAAATTAAATAAAATTTTAAATAAATTAAATATTTTAATTATTTTTTTAATTAAATAAAATTATTATTTATTTATTTTAAATGAGCGACCGTTTCGCTTGATAAGACCCTTATTCATCGTCTGAAATCGTTTAAAGCCCTTTCAAGAGTTTGCAGTTTGCACTGAAACTGTCTTTTGGACCTTGAACCGTTTGGTTCCCATTGAAGTCCATTATATGGAGAAAAATCCTGCAATGTTTTCATCAAAAACCTTAATTTCTTTTCGACTGAAGAAAGAAAGACATGGACATCTTGGATGACATGGGGGTGAGTAAATTATCAGCGAAAGTTTTTTTTAAAGTGAACTACTCCTTTAATTTAACTACTTTAGATGTGACTGAAAGTATCCAAAATCATCGCATTGTTGTGAGGCCACTGTCCATCCGAGGTTAATGTGGGTGTGTTGTACCTGTAAAGGGCAAGCCCAGTCAGAACCATAGATTCTGAATCAGCACTTCCTCTTAAAAAGAGGCTTCGACGCCTAAGTCATGAGGGGTGAAGATCAATCCATCTTTCATTATGCAGGTCTGATAGCATCTGTCACAGGAAGCTTGCAACGTTAGCGGGAGGATCACCTGCTAAGCACTGGCAGAGGCGCGTTTCACACCGGCACCTCCAGTTAATCGCTCCTCTCTCCGGCTAGGGACGTGGGATGTTTTGATGGAAAAAGGCTGCTTGTGATGCACAGGGCTTTCACCGTCTTGCTGCAGTTCCCGTGGCTAACACTCTGACAGGCGCTGGGCGAGCAGGAAGAGACGCCTGGAGAATCAGGGATGCTCATAGTGGGTTAATCATTCACATCCTCCACAACTGGCCCACGTCAACTTCCAAATCGGCACAATTGCTCGGCTCCATCCGCGGACCCTTTCCAGGTATTTACATCGCATTTGTTAAGGCTTTTGGAGGTGCGCGGTCACGTGCGGGCGCTGTCCAGCGACGGTGGTGCTGAAAACGGCTTGTGTAGATACTGCCGAGCCTTTGCGGCGGAGGTTCAAGTAAGGTAATGCACCAAGACTACTGAGGTCGAAACGACTGCTCACGCAAAACACTTTGTAGAGATCCTAGCGAGCTTGGGCCGTGTGACTACCGTCCTGCACTGGATTAAGGGAGTCATTGGTCGATAAGTCCAAAGTTACCTTCTGGATCTCTGACCCCCGGAAGTTGATAGGTATATTTTTTATCTAAAATACGCACGGTGGTGATAGACAGTGACGCAAATGAATTGAATTAGCTCAGCACTATGGGTTTGCTAGTATGACAGGCTAATTGTCGCTATCGGCGTCAGTTGCACGGAGGGATTTGATGATCTGTCACTGTGGAAGATGTGAGTGACATTTGCTCTATTATTTTTAGTCAAAGACCAGCGATGAAAGAAATTACATGCGAACCCGGTTTAACATTGCACCTTGTGAGCTGAAGGACAAAACGTTCCGATCAAGTGCATGCTTTGAGCTGCAATTTTGCTATACTATTATTAGTGTTGTTTAGTCGCGTAAAATGGGTTATTGTGTTAATGGTTAAAGGATTTTAAGCGTTTCATTTATCGTCGTCATTATCATTATTGAAACCAATCTTTATTTTAATTACAGATCTGGCTGTAAAACGATATCTGGTCTCACATATTTGAAAGGACACGGACAAGAACACTTGAAAAGCCATCATGAATTTCCTGATGAAGGCAGCTTTGGGAGGTGAGTGCATATTCCCATTAGAAGATTAAAGTTGCAATGAAAGACTTGAAGTGCTGTAGTGCTGCAGCAGCGGTCACGTGCGCGCTCCCTGAAAGTCGTTCGCTATTCAGCTTTACGCACCAGAGAGAAGGTTATGCTACTGTGTGTTACCGAAGCAACACTAGTCGGCGTTGGGCTTCTCTTGCCCGTGTCAGAGACACACTGTATACATTTGCTTGGAGGACACTGTCCCGTACAGCATGCCATTTGCATTATTCAGCATCAGCATTATTAGGCGCTTTCTACGAATGGGGTAAAAAAGTCCTGAGATGTTTTTTTTTCTACCTTTTGAAGAAATTGGAGGAGGAAGGAGGTTCTTAACCTTCAGAAAACCTTCATTTTCTATTCAGTTATTGTCTATATTAATGAAAGATCAAAATTACTTAGCCATTGTTTATTTTAATTGAATAAAATTGGTCTAAGAGTTACAAATTTAGTCAAGCTAATTTTGAAACATATGGGATTTTTCATACATTAATAAAAATATTAGATTTTTTTCTGGTAATGGTTGAATTGTTAAAGTGGTAGTTCAATAATAATGTCAATAATTACTCAGGCTTATGTCTTCGGAACACAAATGAAGATCTTTAAGATGAAATCTGAGAGCTTTCTGCCCCTCCAGTCATAGTTACGCAACTAGCCTACCACTTTTATAAAAAAAATAACTTCCCCTCTCTTTGATAAAATCTCTTCTCTGATGACGTGCTACTGGCGTGAGGGCGGGACAACCTGTCACTCACATGAAATCACAGCAATAGCCAACCACAACCATCCAATCAATTCCCGATGGACACAATCAAGTCCCACCCAACATTTGTTCTTGTTTGAGAAGCCGTTTCATTCGGAAATCCACAATATGGAAGAAAAGACTATCGCAACTTCTGCTTCATGATGACTTTAGGTCTCTAACTTACCGTGTATTTCTGGAAGGTGCCTTAGGATTCATACCATAAAAAACCCCAAATGTGAATATAGAGGCAGGGCTCTGTTCATATAATAATGGACCATCTCTCACCTTCAACATGCTTAATGTGAAAGCTTGTTTGTGCGGAGTGATGTGGATGCCCAAATGGCCATGCAGTTGAAATATTTGCTTCAGCGCTTTCAGACGCGAGCTGGAGTGTGTTTATAGTATAAAAGAGCTGATGTCACTGCTGGAGCAAGGCCACAGAGCAGCTGACAGCAGCAGAGGACAGTGTGAAGAGCACCAGCTGCCCTCACTGTTCACAAGACTAAATATTTCAGTCTCAGAGCAGTATGTTAGGGACAGTGAGTCTTCAATCACAGCTTTGTTTCAACGTTTAAGAAGGAGAACCATTTCGATGCCATCTGTCGAGAGGTACAAATGCGGAAGAAAGCACATGCAACACCATATGTTAACACTTTAAAGTGAATCAGACTGGTGAATTTTTGTCTAGATGGTTGCTGTTGCTCATTTTTTTTATATGCTCTATTTTTAAAGCAAAAATTCCCCCACCAAAAAAATAGTGCCACCTATCCACAAGTTTCCTACGCCCCATGAGGCCTTGCGTACGTGGGCGCGTCTTCCGGTTTGAAGTAAACAAAGCACGACTTGACCACTTGACATGCTTGACACTCGTTCATTCAACAGTTGACAGTCATTCAAGTTATAGCGATCCAAACTAGCTAACAATGTGGGAACACAACCTCAACGAAATTTAAAAGGGTGAAATAACAGTACCTTTACCCTCCGCAGTAGTTGGGAGTATTATAATAATATTATTAATAATCAATGCTCATCAAGGCATGGTGACAGACAGTTGTGTGAGCTGACAAACAATTAAAATAAAAAATGCACACTTAGTCATTGTGCTTTGGAGTTTATTCAAAATTATAAATGAATGTGCAACTGGAATACATTAACTGGCACATTTGGTATTCTGTCAACACAGGCTTTGATCCTGAGTTTAGGTGTAACATCAGTAGCGAACAGCCAATCACATGTGCTGATAGAGTTTATAGAATATTAAGAATTTAAACAAAGGAAGATTCGTCGTCTTTTGGGAGGTGATGGAAACTACAGTCGTTGGCAGGATCACTCTGATTTCGTTTTCGGCTTATGTTCAAAACAATCACGTTTAAGCCACTTAATTAGTTTAGTCCGGTTATTCGTACAACCGCGAACAGCACATGTTGTCCATGAGCTTTGTAACGTCATCTCTCATAAAGATTTGCGCCTTTAAATAGTAAAATAATTCTCCGAAAAACAGCTAGCCTCTTCGCTAACTAACACACAAAATACCATTGGAATGCTACTTCCGCGCCTTACCGGAAGTTTCACCCACTTTATTTTTTACAGGAGCGCCTCCCGGAAACTAGTGGATAGGCAGAAGGTCAATCAGCGGAATTTCAAATATTAAGTTCATTGTTCACAAAGTTCATTGTCTCACAATAACGGTTTAAATATTATCAGTGGCACGTATTGCTTGCTGACATTGAAATAATCTGGAATAACACATAATACATTATAATCTACACCTAATCAATGTCTTTCGAAAGTTGGTCCACCAATTGTTATTTGATCTCAAAATAGTACAAAAATATAAAAAAATACTGTATTTGGTTAACATTAGGGTCTATTCAAATATTGCGCACTCAAGTTCGTTATTTCAGATGTAGGAGCGCGGTATGCGCGCTCATTATTGGGAGTGAGCGCGGTTGCGGTGCGACGCGCTCGTTTTTTTCCAAGCGCTTCCGCGCCGCATCGAGATAAAAACATCTCAACTTTTCAGAATGCCGCAAAGGCACCATAAGCGCACAGTAGGTCACGTGACAAGAACCAACCGGAGCGCAAATGGAAAAAGGAGAATGGGGCGCGCCCAGCGTTCTATGCGTTTTTAGGCGCTATATGTGAATCCTGACTATTAGGATAAAAGATACTTGGAAAGTTTTCAGGCAATCCAGCCATGGCGTTACAATATTTTCTTCCCTGTTTTGTTTGTGTTTGGACATCTTGTTCTTGTAGCCACAGGCTTCCATCCCATTCATTATGCGTTTACTCCTTCTCCCTTGATTTTGCACTAGTTAGAACATTCTTCGCCTTGTCTTATAATGCTCTGATGATGAACAGTTTGTGTTTCAGTGGGTGGTGAGAGCCAGACCACAGAAATTGATCTGAGTGTGTGAGAGAGAGAGAGTTGATACATAGCACTCCCACTCTTCTTCACATCACACAAAGCCAGATTATTGCCGCATATATCCTCGTTTCACATTTCAGACTTTGCTGAAGAAGTCTTGGGAGATCTGAAAGGAATGTTCTCCGAGTACTACTGTAGAGGCAAGGTGACATTCCCTCTGTATATTTTTGGAAGTGTGTCGAGGCCTCCCCGGGACAGAGGCAGTGGTACTGTGACCAGTCCATAAATTATTCCTGTTCCTGCTAGGATGCTCTACAGTGTTACCTTTTAATTTCACAGACAGTACCTCATTCTGTGGTTGGATAGATTCTTCATCCTATATTTTTCTCTGATGCTGTGGAATGTGTATGTGTGCTCTGGTGAATATATTATTTATATGGTCCCTTTTTGCTGAGTCTGTTGGGATTTTTTGGCTTCGTCATCATTTTTTGTTTTCTCTAGATAAAGTGGGATGGTGTTTTTCAGTTTTAGGGGGTAACAGTTTAGGACCCAAGGACCAGATGTTTGAAAACCCCAGAGTCAGAATAATAAATTGAAGAAAAGTTTTACTGAAGACAGTTTGCAGTTTCATCAGCAGAAGTCAGCTTCAAGACTCACACGGGAGTTTGTAGGCCGCCATGCTTAAAGTTACCCTAAAAGTTAAACCCTACACCGAGGTCTAAGCTACGTCCTTGCTTCAGGTTGCAGTTTCTGATTGGCTAAGAAATAGATTAACATAGTAATTTTCCACACATATACAGATAGACGGAAGCAGATGTCCATTGATTATGTGGCTGACACTCGGACCCTGAAGTTAGGCACGTCGTGACCTTCCAGGTCGCAGATTTGGATTGCTGGATGCCAGCATGTCCAAAGAAATGGTCCATATGGCTTCAATGACCCCAATATGTTTAACATGTTGAAGACCTTTTTCAAACTCAAAACAAGCCTCCGTTTCATTTCTGGAAGCTGGGCTAAATGAGCAAGCACTGTTATTTACTGTAATCACCAATCAAAGGTTTTTGGGTCAGCAATAGGGGTGTAACGATACCCTCATGTCACGATTCGATACATATCACGATACTGAACTCACGATACGATATTATTGCGATACTCCAAGACATATGATAAAAGGTTAACAAAAAATATACTGTTGATTACAATGCTAAATTGGAAAATTTGTAAATGAATAGGCTTGGACTTGGTGCTTGTAAGCCAAGGATAATGGTGACACCAGAACAACAATATTCATGATTTATGAAGCTGAAAATACAGAATTACTTTAGATGAATATGCTTGCACTCTTTCACTGACTAGATATATTTAAAATAATGTTGGCCACTTTTTACTGGTAAAATAAGGCATTATTAGAACCCACAAATATTCTCCCATTGCATTATTATACATTATAATTAGGGCTGTCAAACGATTAATTGCATCCAAAATAAAAGTTTGTGTTTACATAATATATGTGGGTGCACTGTGTATAATTATATATATATATATATATATATATATATATATATATACACATGCATATATTTAAGAAATATTTTCATGTATTTACTGTACAGTATATAGATTTATATATAATTTATATTATATGTAAATATAAATATTTTATATATAAATAATATATTTTTCTTAAAAATATACAGGCATGTGTGTGTATTTATATATAAAAAAATATTATACACAGTGCACCCACATATCTCATGTAAACACAAACTTTTATTTTGAATGCGATTAATCGTTTGACAGCCTTAATTATAATCAACATTATATATAGTAGTCTAATATAGTACTGACCTCTATGGTACGGACACTAAAACTCTGAAAAAATAAAAAAAAATTCTCACACAGTAATTTTTATTTTGGGGAACTATCCACGATACTTATTGTTGCATTGTTGTATTGTGATATATTGTGGCACGATATATTGTTACACCCCTAGTCAGCAAGATTTTTTTTTTATGTTTGTCTTGGAAAGAAATGAATTGTATTCAGCAACGATGCATTAATCTGACAGTAAATACATTTATAATGTTCATTATTTCAAATGAGGTAATTACTTTCTTTTGAACTTTCTATTCATAAACCAATCCTGAAAAAAAAGTATTACGGTTTCCACAAAACTATACAAGCTGCACAACTGTTTTAATAATCGATAATACTAAGATATGTTTTTTTTTCATTCGAATGATTTCTGAAAAATCATGTGACAAAAGACTGGAGTGACTTCTCAAGAACTTTTGAATGGTAGATCTACTGCTAGTTCTAAATTATAGGCTATTAAAAAAAACAATATACATTTTAATTTGTAACACAACTCAACTCTTATCTGTTTGCAGGAGGCCCCCCTGATGTTGGTAAAATGCTGGGAGGAGAGGAGGACAAAGACCCTGAAGCAGAAAAAGAGAAGGAAGAGGAGCGACAGGAAGCTCTTAGACAGGAGGAGGACGAGAGGAAGGCCAAACACGCCAAGATGGAAGCAGAGCGGGAAGTCATAAGACAGGGCATCAGAGACAAGGTTAGAGCAACGAGTAGAACATCTTACATAAAGCCATCATTATCAAATGCTATCTAGTTTCATTTGCTTCTTGGAAGTTAATCATCAGCCATCCGTAATGTTTCGACTCAAGTCATTAGTTTTTATCTTATTAAATGGACAGTTCACCCAAAAATCATCATGTCTTTCCAAACCTGTGCATCCTTCTTTCTTCTGTGGAACATAAATATAATTTTAAAGAATGTTGGTAACCAAACAGTTTTAGTTCCCATTGACATTAGCAGACTGTTTACACATGGTATTAAAGCGATAGTTCACTTTAAAAATTACATTTTGGTATTCTTTAGTTTACCACAAGGGGATCCAAGATGTAGGTGTCTTTGTTTCCGCAGTAGTTTCAATTTTGATATTTTTAGGTCAAACCGTTCTTGTCTGTCAGTCATATAATGGAGCTCTATGGTCACCACCTCAAAGAGCATGCACAGAGAAGTCCAAATTAAACATGATTTAATGACTCGTAAATGTAACTACACATTGATGGCCTAAGACACGAAGCGACCGGATAATGTGAGAAAACAAACAGTATTTATATCGTTTTCACCTCGTTACCACAGCCACAAAGCGCCGGCGCCTTCAGATCAGTTGGACGTTTTCTCACACAAACCGTTCGCTTCGTGTCTTAGGCCATCAATGTGTACTTACATTTACGAGTCATTAAATCATGTTTAATTTGGACTTCTCTATGCATGCTCTTTGAGGTGGTGACCATAGACCTCCATTATATGACTGACAGACACAAACGGTTTGACCTTTCTCCGATGGACCAAAACGCATCTTAATATCAGGTGTAAACCGGGCCTAAATGGACAACAAATTCAATGGAAGTCAATGGGAACCAAAACCGTTTGGTCATCAACATTCTTCAAAACATCTGTTATGTTCCACAGAAGACAGAAATTAATGAAGTTTTGTAAGTGGAGCAACATGAAGGTGAGCCAAAGTTTTGTTTGGCAATATCTTGCTAAACTTATATTTGTATGTTATACCATGATATTAGTACCGTGTAAATAACATGGTATTTTGAGTATGATAATCATTCAGTTCCACATAAGATTCAAAGGTTTGGCCACATTAACTTGCATGTTTGAAATGAGAGTTTCTGTATCTGTAAGCACTTCTATGGCCTAGGGAATGTTTTTTTTTATTATACAAATATTTGTAACATTTAATGTCATGCTCTATGGTTGTGTATCAGTACGGCATTAAAAAGCGAGAAGTGGCCGAAGCCGAGGCGCAGGCGGCCATGGAGCAGGCGAGCGAAGGCAGTCTGACCCGTCCAAAGAAAGCAGTACCGTCCGGCTGCGGAGACGACGACGAGGAGGAAAACATCATGGACACGATGATGAAGTATCTACCTGCAGGACTGCAGGACATGCTCAAGAAGTAACACCCTGATAAATCTTGAGCACACGCAGCTTTAGATATTATTTTAACGTGTACTGACTTCAGAGGGAAGAGAGCACACTAGAGCAAAACACCATTACCTTTCACACATTTCGATTCGTGAGGATCTTTAGATATTAGTGACCGATCAATCAAGCGAGAGGGGTTAATTATCAGAATATAAGCCATATTTTATCTTTACGCGGAAACCTGAAATCATCAACATCATCTCTTTGGCAATTTATTATCCAATACGTAAAAAGCAATATATATATGCATGAACTGTCGAGTGTCTGTTCCACCTGTCCGTGTTCATTTAGCGTTCGATATGAGGAAAAGGTATCGTTAACTTTGTTGAAGACATTCTAGTCTTGCATGTGTGTGTCCATAGTGTTCGTGTGCTCACTGACATCTTGTTTTGAGATTGCAATCAGATAAAGAAGGCAATAACACTGTAAGCTAAAAGACAACAACCTTTATACATTTGTCACTATGCCATTTAGTTCATTCTGGTGAATCTTGTCACACTTGCACTGTAGTATCATCAGTCTGGAACATGTAATGCCTCAATTGAGTTTAACAGTGTTGTCGAGATATGCGTTTTCACATCGTCATCGCGCTTTACGTCAGATTTACGACTGAAACTCAGTTTCACAGGGACACTCTATGTGTTTTGAATGGACTGTAATTTCTCTGGTTGGAGCCATGGGGAAATTGTCTGTGACCTACAACATTCTCAGCAATAATAACATATTCTGTTTGCTTGGCTTGCAGTTAAACAAGAAATAAAATCGTATGAATTGGATGAATGGCTCTAATGTTTTAAAAAACGATTAAATGTGATATGTCTGTCTCAAGATTTGATGTGTATGGCACTACAATAAAACAGTCACACAAATCTAGTGTTTGTCTCTCAATACTGAAAACTCAATTTAATGTAACTTGGGATATTGAAATTTTAAGAGGAAATGTGTAGTTAGCATGATGTATGTTTGATTTTATGAACAGATATTAGGCAAATTGAGGGACTGTAATATATATACACCGATCAAAAGTTCGGTGTTTCGGATTTTTTTCGAAAAAAAATTAATACTTCAGCAAGAATGCTTTAAACTAGGGCTGTCAAACGATTAATCGCGATTAATCGCATCCAAAATAAAAGTTTGTGTTTACATAATATATGTGGGTGTACTGTGTATAATTATATATATATATATAAAAATACTGACACAGGCTTGTATATATTTAAGAAAAAAATATTTATATATAAAATATTTATATTTATATATAAAATAAATTATATATAAATGTATTTACAGTGTATACATGAAAATATTTCTTAAATATATATATATATTATAATTATACACAGTGCACATATATTATGTAAACACAAACTTTTATTTTGGATGCGATTAATCGCGATTAATCATTTGACAGCCCTAGTTTAAAGCATTCTTGCTGAATACAAGTATTCATTTCTTTCGAAAAAAAATCTGAAACATCGAACTTTTGATCAGTGTATATTACAGTCTCTCAATTTGCCTAATATCTTAAGTAATCATTATGTAAACAGAAACTTTTATTTTGGATGCGATTAATTGTGATTAATCGTTTGACAGTCCTACTTTAAACTGATAGAAAGTCGAAGAAAATTAAAAGCAATAAATCTAATAGAATGATTTCTGAAGGATCATGTGACCCTGAAAAATATATTAAAATAGAAATCAGCTATTTTAAATTGTAATCATATTTTACAATATTACTGTTTTACTATATTTTCAGCTATTGTGCGACTTCTTTCAAAAACATTAAAAGAAATCTTACTGACTCCAAACTATCAAATAGTAGTGTATGTGCTTGCATGTTAATCTAAATTTCACACTGCTGTAAACTAAAATTGACATTAAACAAATCACATTATAAACTTTTGAAGAAATCACAAAAAACACAGTCTCAAATGATACCAACACAGATTCTTTGTATCTAAAATGTGCAGCCACCATTAATACACTAAACCATAAAGTGGCACTGTTCGTCAAACTTTTATGAGCATAAATATTTAACTAGCATTCCCGGTATGCACGTGATCATTGAAAAAAAAAAACCTTTCTGCTGAGGGCAACATTTCAACGCAACTTTTTTCAATCTTTATTTACTCAATAAACCACATACAGTAAGGTGCACTAACAAAATGTACATTATGTGCACCAGCCCAGGCACTCTATGGCAATCATTATGGGCCTGCTTCCAAACACGGGACAAGACAATCAACAGTGAATTTTCCCTTTTTGGTTCTGAACAAGACAAAGTCCTATAAACGTTCTGTCCTTTAAACAGTAGGAAAATGTTTACATCCATAAAACATACAGACTTTTACTGTGCCGGGAGAGTGCAAAATGAGTAAGGCCTGATCACGAACAAATATATGAGAAAAACACAAAAACACACACACATGCCCTGCTAAATCACTGCACAAGCAAGATTGCAAATGCCTAGTCTCACGAAAACTGCCAAGAAATGACCAGGTCAACTTTTATCTCAAAAACAAGTTAAAGGAGTAGTTCACTTTAAAAAAAACTTTTGCTGATAATTTACTCACCCCCATGTCATCCAAGATATCCAAGTCTTTCTTTCTTTAATCGAAAAGAAATTAAGGTTTTTGATGAAAACATTCAGGGATTTTCTCCATATAATGGACTTCAATGGGAACCAAATGGTTCAAGGTCCAAATAACAGTTTCAGTGCAGCTACAAGGGGCTTCTAAACGACACTAGAAGATGAATAAGGGTCTTATCTTGTGAAATGATCGGCCATTTCAAAAAAGATTTGTTCATTTTGATGAACGCGCGAGTCACGAAGGGACATCACAGAACAGAGCAAGGCGAGCAATTGTGATTATAAAACGTAAACTTTTTCATTTATTTTGTAAATGACCGACCGATTCGCTAGATGAGACCCTTAATCATCGTCTGGTGTCAGTTAATGCCCTATGAAGCTTCACTGAAACGGTTTTTTGGACCTTGAACCGTTTGGTTCCCATTGAAGTCCATTATATGGAGAAAAATCCTGGAATGTTTTCATCAAAAACCTTAATTTCTTTTCGATTAAAGAAAGAAAGACTTGGACATCTTGGATGACACCTTTTATTTACAGTAAAAACATTACTATAATGAGAATTCAGGAGAAAATTACTGCACATCCATCTGGAACTGTTCGCGTGTCAGTCAAAAATGACTGATTTATTGTTAAAATTATTATTTCAATGAAATGATTGTACTATATTCTAGTTTTTAATTTTTATTTAAGTTTTATTTTATTTTTTATTTAATATTTTTAGAGGTTTTTTATGGTACTAAATTATATATATGCAGTAGTTATAATTAATTTATTCATTTTTTGAGCATGGACCTGAAAATTTAATTTCCAACTTAAACAGTCATAAATATTCAATGCTTTGGAGCTCAGCCTCAGACTTAAGTTTGGTCTCTTTTTAAAAATACCATTTTAAATTTGTTATATGAAATATTTTCCAAAACATTCTAAAACTGTGAGAAAAATCCAGTTAGCTTTCGGTAAGAATTTGTTTGTTCTCAATAACAACATTTCCATTAGATGAAATTCGTCTCACATTTAATTCCAAAGCGGTCATTTTTGACCGCAAACAATACAAGTGTGGCTATTTTTTTCAGGACCATTTAACTTCTTTGAATAGTGTCCAGATTTTTTTTGGTGTGTGTGTGTTCAGACAACAAATGCAAAAACCTTTTTCCATGTTTCATACCATTCTAATAAAGTGTAAAAAAAAAAACAACACGTTACTTCGTGAGAGCAGGCATAGACAGTAATACTTATAGTTTTATGACAAATTTTCTATTGTGTGTTATGATCCTCACTCGAGAGTAAAAAGCATTTGAGGAACACTTACAGGGAACACCGTCTACATGTCCATCAAATTAATTTTATAATAAGTGGTTATCATAGAGAGAGACTGTTAGTATATTAAAAGAGAGATATTATTGCTAATTGTAGAAAATTAAATACTTGTCCTGAACATGAAAGATGTTTTCTCGCATCAAACAAAAATGATAAAATCTATAAATAATTTCATAAAGGTGGAGCAGTGCCTATACATAGAGCTTAGACGTTGTGCTGCTTTCAGCTGACCAATAAAAGTACATTCATTATTCATACTGACTTAATTTTCAATGCGAGTTGGTGATTTGAGGTGACAAATATGGACCAACAATGCACTTCCAATGGTATTCGCCGCATAGTGGAGCTCACATGATTCTAGAGTCAAATGCGCATACT
Organism: Pimephales promelas; assembly: GCF_016745375.1. The sequence continues at coordinate 203,897 of NW_024121161.1, forward strand.
AGAAACCACAATACAGTGACTTTCCAACAATTCATTTGTAGAGCAACAAATTAACCAGTTTAAAATTTAAAGAGAGAAAACATGTCAATTACAGCATATCCCAAATGAAAATTCACTTCTATGCGACGTGCGTGAGGACTACCACTATAGTGAGACTCAAACTGTCCCGGAGAAGGCAAACCACAGCTACAATCAGTCAAGTTGAAGGTTTGATGCTCTTGGTGTGCATCCAAACACAGCAATATGCCAGCCTTTAAGGTCAAACTGTTTACAGCAAGAAAATTATTTCAGCTGAGAACATTGTGATTAACCGAGCGCCATTTTCATCTAATCAACAAGTAGGTGATTTTTCCCAACTAATGTTATGGCAGGTAGTTTACACATTTATAAAACGCTCTGCCATGAGTAACTGTGTCTGGTAACCATAGTACAGAGTAGTGTGGTACCTTTGGGTTTTTGGGGCTTTGAATTAAACATGTTTTCTTTAGATGGCCCTGTGGGTTTGGGTTACCTGTAAAAGGGACAGAAATGGGGGGAGGATATATGGGTTGAGATGGGGTGCGATATGATGTGATGTACAGTATACTGGTGCAGGTCCCAGGCCATAGAGTGTTCTCCCACTGCTGCTGCTGCTACACGTTTGTCCGACATTTAGGAAAGATGGGCCCTCCTTCAAGCCTTCTCTTTCTTACTGCACACACAAACAAAAAAGGGTTGAGGACATAGGAATTATGCTTTCATTATAACAGCCTACAAAGGGTTCAATAATAAAGATTTGATGTTCTGCTTTGTTTTTACTTTTAGGGCTTTTACTTGCCCTTTCAGAATTTTCACTAGCCTCACATCATTTCTTTAAATTCTTAATGTTTTTTATACAAGTAAATAATTTAAAAACATTTAAGAAATGTCAAATATTTTCTAAACATTTAACATAAAATGAAAGAATGTGCTATACTAACTGCCTTATAAAAACATAATGTAGCTGCATTAATGCTATGAATTCATACATGCATTTTTTTTTTTTGCTGGAAAACAATACATTTCTGATTTATTTTAGACTATTAAAAGGACATTCTTCCAATTTCTCATAACAACTTTATGGTAGACATTGGGAAATCCTTATTGCATTTGTAGATAGCACAGACAGAAATTGGAAATTGCAATTAAAGGAATAGTTCACTCATTTAAAAAGAGCAATTTGTATGGCTTCAAATGGCTTTCAATATAGCGTGGGTCAAATGGCCTACTTTTATGGTGCTTTTTAGAGCTCAAAAGCTCCAGTCCCCAATCAGTTGAGGCATTCTGTTAATTCTCCTTCTTTTAAAGAAAGCCATATGCGTTTGGAAAAATAATCATAATTTGGGGAGAACTATTCCTTAAAGAAAAAGCTCTGCATGCACAGCAAGCCAGAGGCCATTTTCAATAATGTTTATGTAGATTTGGCATCAGAATACTCTCTCTATGCAGAAGAAAGAAAAGACTAAACCTGAAAACCTAAAGACAAGCCAACAACAACAGCACAGACAAACAAAACAATCAAGAAACAAGCAGATAATGATTTCAGGTTTTGAATTCACTTTGATGGAGGGAAATGCAGTAGTGGAGATGCTGAAGCGGCATAAGGGAGCTTGAGGAAAAGTTCATAACGATCCATAGACTTGAGGAATTGCGAAAAGGCTTAAATAAGAGCAAAAAGACAGCAGGTAGTGCCCTGAGTGAGAGAAGGAGGGCAAGACTCTGTTTACTTGGATTTTGATGTGAACTTGAACTTTTTACAGAAGGCTCTTTCCAGCTCAGGGACCGACAGAGTGAATGTGATCGCGCCATCTGTGTCCGACCGAACTACACGTGCTGTAAATACATACATGGCATGAACACACCAATACTTACAATACCATTCCATTTGGGCCAGTATGACGATTTTTAAAAGACATTAATACTTTTATCAAGGAAGACTGCATTGATAAAAAAATTGACATTTTAAATTTCAAATAAATGCTGTTCTTTTTTCTATTCTTTTATCAACATTAAAGGGTTAGTTCACCCAAAAATTCTGTCAGTATTTACTTACCGTCCAGCCCCGTAAGACCTTCGTTCATCTTCGGAAAACAAATTAAGATATTTTTCAATAAATCTGAGAGCTGGATCACTCCTCCATATTAGTCCATAGGCTTCTTCAGGGATTGAAACTTGCCAGCCTGGAAAGTTACTAAAGACATCGTTAAAATAGTCCAAGTGACTTCAGTGGCTCAATCTTAACTTTATCAAGTGACGAGAATACTTTTTGTGGGCAAAAACACACAAAAATAACGACTTTATTTCAACTATTAATTTCCTTCTCTTTGGGCCTCTAGTCAGTTAACATAGTGTGATAGCGTAGAGTCACACACGATTAAACTAGTGAACTGACTCGAGGCCCACAGAGAAGGAAATGAATAGTTGAAATAAAGTCGTTATTTTGGGGGGGTTTCGCACAAAAAGTGTTCTCGTCGTTTGATAAAGTTAAAATTGAGCCACTGTAGTCACTTGGACTATTTTAACAATGTCTTTAATAACTTTGAGGCCTTTCAATCCCTGAAGAAGCCTATGGACTAGTATGCAGGAGAGATCCAGCTCTCAGATTTCATCAAAAATATGTTAATTTATGTTTAGAAAATGAACGACCGTCTTACAGGGTTGGAACAACATGAGGGTGAGTAAATACTGACAGAATTTTCATTTTTGGGAAACCATCCCTTTAATAATAATATGACATGTTTCTGAAAATTCAACTTTGCCATCAATTGTAATAAGATTTCACAATATTGCTGTTTATACTGCATGTTTGACCAAATAAATGTAGCTTCGGTCAGCATAAGAGAAGCCTGGAAACACTTTTTTAAATGGATTGTACCCATTTCAGCACATCCAGTACAAACACACACACACACACACACACAAAATCAATCAATTTTAATTCTGAAAATACACAGCATGTATTTCTTACCAAGGTCATTGTTGCTCATCATGGCATTAGATCCACGCAAGCGTGGGCCCTGCTGGGTGAAATGGTATCCGAATTTCAACAGAGTAGTGTTCTTCTCCAAAATGTTAGCTATCTCCATCTCAACCTTATTACCCAAAGGCTGGCTCTGTATCACACATACACAGATAATATACATGTAAGATATTAACACAGGATATAATGCAATAACTCTTTTAAACTAGTTCTACCACTTGGCTTCATTTGCCCCTCCATCATCATTACCTTCAGACTGAACCCCTGACCTCATCGATAAGACCTTTATATAACTTAAATCTGTGTGTGTGTGAGCGTACCTGGTTGTCAATCTTTAGCTCCTGCAGTGTAGTGTTGCTCTTTAAGGATTCCACGAGTGCAAGAACTCCAGCTCCAGTAATGAAGTTTGACTCCACATTTAGACTCTTCAAAATGGTGTTCACTTTCAGCATGTCTGCTAGTGCCTGGGAACCAACAACATTAAACGCATCTACACTACCGTTCGAATGTTTGGGCTCAGTAAGATTTTTATGCTCACCAAGACTGCATTTTATCTAAAATATAGTAAAAACTGTAAAATTGTGAAATATTACTACAATGTAAAATGTTTTTTTTTCTATTTTAATATATTTTCAAATTTCAAATTAATCATGTGATGACAAAGCTGAATTAAGCATTATTTCTCCAGACTTCAGTGTCACATGATCCAACTGATTTGGTGCTCAGGTAACGTTTCTTATTATGACCACATTTAAAAATGGCTGTGCTGCTTAATATTTTTGAGAAAATATTTTATATATATATATATATATATATATAAATCTGCATTCTGGATTCAATGTGTGTATATATATATATATATATATATATAATTTTTATTATTATTATTATTATTTAGTATTACAGTAATGTGCTTAATTGTCATGGGTCACAATTCCAGGCTGCATTTTCCTCATGGAAATTATAATTTCTTATTTTAATTATTTTAAAAATCTAAACTTTGAGAATGAGTGTGCTTTTTTAACTCACAAATGCTACAGGATCGTTACTTCTGGTGCCCACGATGCTCAGGCGCTCCACAACACTGTTCCCTTTAAGAGCTTCAGCATACGCTCTCAAAGTCGGGATTGGGATATTCTACATATCACCAGAAAAAAAGAAAAAGGGAACACACAAAAGGTCAAACCATCAAAACGGCATAAAAACAAACTATTTAACAGAAAGCGTAAACAAAGAGTGAAAGTAGCACCTTGATGTTATTTAGGTTGACCTCAATAAGATCTGGATCATTGCTTTTGATTCTCTGTAGTGTTTCCTCTACATCTGTGTCATTGGGCTGTTCATCTGGCACTGGCTTATACTGAGTGCACTGGATTACACCTGTGTTTATAACACAACTCTGAATTACAAATCATGTGGTTCAGTCAGTGCCAGATATATATATAACATAATACTATATCAAACGGCACACACCTATTTAACGTGGTCCCAAGACACATTACAGTTGTATGGGTTTGTACATTTATTTACATTTTACATGCATATTTGGCAGATACTTTTATCCAAACTGACAATGCATTCAAGATTCAAATTGTGTTACATAACTAAATATCAATAACGTTACATAACTAAATATCAAACTAAGTTCTCTCTACCTGAAGAGCAACTGGTTAAAAGTATTTACAGAAATGTCCTTTAAAAAAATGAAAGGTCGAGCATAATTTGTTTATAAATTATACCACATGGTTTAATGTTTTGCATTTGACATACAGGCATGTTTAAAGGTGCAGTGTAAAAAATGTTTGCGATTTTAAGAGAAAGAAATACTGTAAAAAATGCTACAGTAAAACATGTTAATTGGTTGACTATGTTATACCTTACAATACGGAGACAAACTGTAAATGGTTTAACATTACACATTACATATACAGCATAGATATTTTACTTCATATTTGTTATCGGTAATGTACATCAGTGCGTTTTAAACTATATTTTATGTCATTTAGTTTATTGTATTATATTAGCATTACAGTAAGTGTGTTACCCCGATGGTGATTTGTCTTTGCACGTATGACCCTATGTCAAGCATTGACCATGTTTAGGAACGTGCCACTTACAATGAACTATCATGTGGCTTTCAATTGTGCCACCTGTATTATTGTGGTGATTATTGATACATTGGTAAAAAGGTAGATTTTGGTAGTTAAAGTAGGTAAGTTAACATTATATCACTTAATGGTTTTAAGTTGTATGCAGGCATCCCTGTAAACATTTTCACAGTATTTATTTTTTACGGCCAACCACAGCTGCCAGTTATTTGAATTTAACAGGAATTTCTTTATTATCATTATTTGTTTTTACAGTGTGCCTTAAGTTTCCAAGCACTTTCAACCTAACTGTATCCAATATACTATAATATATAACTTGTACTAATATTTAAATTGTATTTTACAGTTACTTCTGATTAAAGAATACAGTGCAAACACAAACCAATACTAATGGCAAAACTTGATTGATCATAAAACAATCAATTAGACAAATATAAAGCTTCAAACCAGACAAAACCATTACAGGATAAGTGCTGTATTTACTTACTGTTCAAACCCTGTTTGTTGACGATAGTACTGCTGGCCAGTGCTTCATAATATTGCTGGTTGCTCATCAGTGTGTGCATGCCCAAGATGGCTGCAGCAAGAGACATTTTTTCAAATTTATATACACGATCCTCTGAATGAAACATCAGTGTTTGCTATTTATGACTTGTTCATGTAAATCAAGTAAAATCATGTTTTCCAAGGTATCAACTGAAAATCATTCACATTTACCTGATGAAAATATCTCAAGCAGAACAGTAATGGCATCAAATTAACTAGATAAAAAATGAAAAAGGACCACAAAACATCTAAATAGCAAGTCGGGAATGTATGCTGTATCTGACAGTTGACAGTGGGCCAAAGACAACTGAACTAACCTCATTCCCATATGAAGCTGTAGTCGGTCTGTACACATAAGATGTTCAGACTGTTAAGCCAACTCTTTAAATCCTGCTGTTTTTGAAACATGATCCCAAAGGGGAAAAAAAACAATTGACCTCATTTTTAGGGAAACCACTCCATCATTTTAAATGGGAGTACAGCAAGTAGCTGACAGTTGAGAGGTCTTTTTTTTTTTTTTTTTTTAGCCGGCAGAAAAAGCTGTTCCCCTTTTTTGGTAGCCAAGTGTCCTTAGTGCACAAGGATGAGTCATTGTTATGAAAGAAAAAGAACTCACACGTCAAGGACAAGTTCACTTAAAAAATAAAAAAGGAATCATTTACCCTGTTGTTCTAAATCTTTATGATTTTGTTTCTTCGTGAAACACAAAATAAGACATTTAGAAGAATGTTCATGCTGCCCTTTCCTATACAGCTCAAGTATACAGGAAAGGAAAGGAAAGGAAAGGAAAGGAAAGGAAAGGAAAGGAAAGGAAAGGAAAGGAAAGGAAAGGAGTATGGAACATCATGACTAGTACATAACAGTTTTCATTTTTGGTTAAAGCAACCTTGAAATAACACTTAAATCATCATGCAGATAACAATATGCTGAACATCCCATGCAAATTTTCAGCTAATGTATAAGAAACATTCTGGAAATGTTAGAGCAGCACACAATGTTGCAAATGAACCTACTGGAGTGATCCGTGGCTTAGAAACGGTGGAGCAGGGGTGAGGACAAAGAGAATTAGGAATGAGAGAGGACTAAAGGACAGACCAGACAGAGGCACATTGTGAGATAGACACACACAGAGGAAGTTCAAATTAGTCAATGAAATTACAGATGGATCGATTCATATGAATAAGAATTAATATTAAAATGAGTGAACTGAATTTAATTATGCCTTAATATAGATTAAGTGAGGTTACAAAATAACAGTAAAAACTGGATTCTTTAAACTCCATTACGGATTATGTGCATACCCATATAAAGTCAGAATTATATATTTAAAAATACAATTTTAGAATTTATTTCATAAAATGGTGTCTTGGATTCAAAAAAGCACAGTCTATACAGGAATTAAACTGGTAACATTACACTTTACCTGCTATGTCGCACAATTCTGCATCGGTTGCACTAGATAGCGCCTCTTCTAGTTCAGGCTCCAGAGTGACATCTTCAAGGATAGGGTCCACTTTTGTCTTAGGCTGCCACACCTTTCCTACATACACACGTACAGAAACAGAGAGTGAGGGAAAAATGCCTTTATTTTTGCTAAAATTATGACTGTCCTACTGTACATGTGTCATCATTTCAATGATTTTTGAATCATGATTTTGCCCCAAAAAAACAAATTTCAAAATGTCAGTATACTTTTAAATAAAGGAGATAATACTTTAAGTGAAAAACAAGTTTGATGCATAAATGAGACAGAGACATGGAAAACATTTAAGAGAGATTGGTACTGTAGAAAATGAAGACAATTAAAAGGTACTTGTGAACAGTATTATTGTGCATCATTTCAAGCTGTAATTTCTTCATGTTATGCAAAACAGGTAAAATACAATCTCTAATTTAGATTCATAAAATTGATGTCAAATTTTTATTAGTTAAAGTAGTTTTTTTTAAATGCCATTTCACTACAAAATGTCGAACAAAAAGCTGGAAAAGTCAGTCTAATGGCAATGTTTATAACTTTCAGGTTAAAGAAAAGTTAAAAATTTCATTTGTGATGTACAGTACATGTCACACACTGTTTGGACATTATTAATGGACAAATTACAAACAAATGAAAGCATACAAATAAGTTCACAGGGTCAAAAGTGCCCATGGTTCTAAATGCAGGTCGCTTCTCACCTCTTTTCTCGCCAGTGTAGGGCACAAGATCATCTCGGTCTGGATGTTCTTTGGCTTGTTTCTCCAGGTGAGCTAGAAGATCATCTCTCTGGAACGTTCCGGTTGGAGATTTTTTAGTCTGATCCCTCTGTCTATATCCTGCTGGCAACAGTGCGTTCTGAAAACAATTCATAAAACATTAGTTTTGTCATCAAACTTTCATAAAAAGCACACAAAATTTCCTAAAGAAAATGTGAGTGCTTGCAGTGGCAAAACTCGGCACTCGATTGCTAGGGTGTGGTTACACAGTTACCATGGTGATATTTACAAACTGATTTTCCCAACCGAAACAAACGAGCCCACCTCCATGTCTATCCGATGGTCTAGTGCTGAGATACAGGTTATTCATATGTTTGTACGGTTGCTAGGGTACTCTTTATAGTTATTAGGGTTTGCTTATACAGTTTATGTGTTGATATATAAACACTGTTTGCCAGTCTGGGTCAAAAAAGGCCAAATCTGTGTTTCTACAGTGTTCTGGTGCTGAGATTTTGCTTGTTAATGTTGGTTACTAGGGTCATGTAACTGGTTGCTACAGGCTATAAAGTTGTGTCCCTACTTATTGGCTACTTCATAGGCTGAGTCAAAAGAGCCCAACACCAAGTCTCTCTGTCCTTCTGATCCAAAGACATGATCTTACAAATTTTGTGCTAATGTTAAGTCATTAACAATGTTAATGTTACGGAATTTTTTCGGCCGATTTAATCGCCCGCTTGACGAACATCGTACACCCGATCACTTATAAAAGTCACAGCACACCTCTCCTTAATAAACCGGTCGATTTGACACCTCATTCATGGGTGTCAAATCGAAAATGTCAAACGGTGTGGGTGGAGTAGTTTAAGATTTGACATCATCGATTTGGGTGTCAATTCAAAACGATGTCAAATGGTCCGGGAGGAATAGTTTAAGTAACAATAACAATAGTGGCCTTGCACCACTAATAAAAGAATTTGCCATGTCTTAAAATGTGATGGATTCTAATAACATCACCAAAGTACAGTCAAAGGAGCCAGTTTCCATCAATTTCCATCTTTAGCAACTATTTGATACAGGTTTTATTAGATTTACGAAGTGTGTACCTAACCCAGGTTATCTAACTTTCTGCCCACACACTGAAAAGCCAAACTCCATCAGCGCCTGAAACAGTAAGCAATAATAACATTCTTTTAAGTCAGGGCCTATCAGCCCACATCCACAAAAAAGGGCTGCAGAGATAAAGGGGGTGGGGGAATGTCAACGTATGCGCATGTTAAATGTGATGACAGAATCCAGAACACAGCATTTCAAAGAGAACTCAGGGAGAACAGAACTTTATACGGCACCTAAGTATTGTTTATTTCTAGTGCAGATAAAATTGAGCAAATGGAGACTAATTAATTCTAAAGTGACATTTAAAATCATTAAAGTAGAGATTTCCACGGCTAAATTTACAGCACAATTTAGTGTTTCGGGAAAAGGCTCGACTTTGGTGGAGAATGTTTATTTTTGTTACATTTGAGCAGATTAAATTTTGTTCCAGCACCAGTATTTATGGTAAACTTCTGCACCTCTGGCTCAGTAAAGGAGAAGAAATTCTCTTTTCCCTCTTCTCTGTTGCTGGACATTTATCCTACGCCTGTCTCTAAATCTGTCAAGAAGTGCTTAGATGCTGGAGTGAAACCAGATTCCTGAAGAGCAAATAAAAAAACTGTGGTCTGAGTTAGAAAAAGAACACTATCAACAGAGAAAACCACAGCCTTACGACGACAGTGGATTCCCTAAAAAAACGCTAGTGCAATACAACTCTGCACACTCCAACCACTGTAAAACAACAGTCCTGTCAAACTGAAAAAAACAAAACAAACTCAGAAACATTAAAGTCGAGACAAACAAAAAAATAAATAAATAAATAAAGTGGGCTTCTCAAACAAAAATGGCATTGAAACAACAATGTCCAACACCAAACAAAACATAATGGGCTACAACACAGTCCAGTCAAACAAACACCATTACACAAACAAACAAGTTGAACAAAAACCCCTAAGAAATAATAAAGTCCAGACAAACATACCAGACTAGGTAGCAACACAGTGCACTCAAACAAACACATTATGCATAATAGAAAAGTCTAGCCAAACAAACATGATAAAACACAGGCCAGTCAAACAAAAACACAAAACTAAAGTTTGCTGCTTAACCCTAAAACCGTATTCTGGACAAATGTGGGCAAAATAATTTAAAAAAAAAATACTTCGCTTGATCTGAGAGGTGCAAGACTTGGCTACTTTTCCTAAGTTTGCCTCCTGAACACACACACATTTTTTTTGACTCAATTCTACAATGTTAAGTGAGTGAAAAAAAACTTCTAATCTTGTATTTGGGTCAAAAATGGGCACCCATAGAAATGAATGGGAAAAACTGTAATTTAGAGCATAGTAAAATAAGCCAAAATAAGACACCAGGTGACAGCAAAGTCACTTCATCTTTAGGTTTTAGCTCCAAGAACTTATTGGAATGATATTTTAATGTAGTTAAAAAAATTTAAAAAAACATAAAAATAAGAATAATTTACATAAAAAATATGGCACTTTTTGAAGTAAATAAATTCAAAAATCCCCCCAAAATAAAAAAAAACACTACATATGGATAGACAAAACTTTATCAAAGACAGTGATATAACATTTATAATAAATAAAAAATTAGGATCACACCTGCGTCCTCTGTGCCCACATTTGTCCACAATTACAGGATTAAGGGCTATAATGTGAATACGGTTTGAGGGTTAAACAAAAAATGGCACTGAAAAACAATCGTCAACACCAAATACAACACAGTCCAGTCAAACATATACCATCACACTCACCATCATATACACACACACACAAATAATACTAGGAAACAACACAGTCAAACAAACAGTCAAACAAACTACCTTATACAATAAAAGGGGGGAAAAAAACCCAAAATAAAGTCCAGACAAACAATCACCTCTAGTAAACAACACATTCAAGACAAATAGTTCAGACAAACAAACCAGAAAACAACAGGCCTGTCAAACAAACACCATTATATGTAAAACAGCGTAGTCCAATCAAACCAAATTATAAAACAACAGCCCAATCTAACAAATGCCACAACAAAACACTCCTTTAAAAACAGTCATAGTTTTCAGTGCCAGCTTAAAAGTACACATACAAAAATTTACAGGAGAGAGGATTTGTTATAAAATAAAAACATGATATCAACCTTTTATAAATGCTAAGTATTCAGAGATAACTGAACTGTGCAAGCACATTATGAATTTGTGTGGAATTCGTGCAGTTTTTAAGGTCGAATGTGAGATGCTGAATACGAATGTCACCTTATTTAAATGCACTTACATCAGGATCAAGCTCTTCGAGTTCATCCTCAAGTCTCCTGAGCTCCTCTTCACTGAGCTTCTGCAAGAGCTCATCCTCATCCACATCCCTGTACTTCTCCATCTCTTTACGGAACATGATGAATAAGATAAAAGGGAGGAAGAGGACAGAAGAAAAAGATAGGCAGAACAGTTGAGCCCCCCAATCACAGGACCTTGGTGAAGACAAGATAAGAGACATATCCATTATTAGGCATATTCTAAACTCAAAGTTATGATTGTCAACAGTACATTCAGACCCAAATCTGAAATATTATGGAAATAAGCTGAGCAAATTCAACAATTTCAAATCATATGGAGAGCACAGATGTACTTCATCCTGGGACACGCTGCTAACATTGGACAATCAGAAAAAGCACACATATTTTGTCTTAACTTTGGACAGTCTGCTCTGCTTTTTAAAACTTGAACATTTCGAATGTCTCTGTGCAAAATGTTTAACTTACCCTTGCTTTTTTTTAAATGCATGACAATTTTTATTAAAAAATTTTTACATTATGATCTTAAACAACAGATAGGCCTACATTAAGTCATTTTATAATATATCTAATAAGAAGAAAACTAGTCAAACTGAAGGCTGCCTCTGCTGTTTGGACCATCTCCATTGTCCTTGGTAAATCCAATAGACAAGGACACTGACCAGCAAAACTCCATTACACTATATAATGCAAATTTATTATTAACATACTGCCTGAGAAATCAATAAACTAGTTATTATGTACACATTTCCAGACAGCTCCTCAAACAAATTGCTTTTCCACTTCAGTTATTAAAACTACAATTAATGAAGTCTGAATTGCTGTGTTGCTTCAGATACATACGTAACTTCTGACATTAAAACAATACAAAATACATTTTAAAGCGTAAACTACATTATTAATCAAATTTTCTCCGAGCTTCATCTGTCCTGTTAATATGCGTATTTGTATGATTCATGGCTCTATGCAATGATGAAAACAAAGCGTTAGTGCCGGAGTCTCTATCATTCTCACTTACTTCAGACAGCGCTTATCCCACACTATATATAGCGCATGTGACAGCTGAATACTTTGACCAGATATGGTTTCTTTTCGGAGCCGCTATTTCACACAAATGTGCTGCAGCCTCAAGAAATGATTTCTCAAATCCAAGGTTCATAGAAGAACAACGCTTGACACGGCCTAAAAAGCCTAAATATTAAAAAGTAGTCACTGCTCGAGCCTTCTTTCAACAAAGTCCAGTAGTCGGTGGCGATTTAAGTTTCCACAAACCCGTAGTGCAGATATTCGCCCCGCCCACCGCGTAGACCTGCCAATCACTGACGCCATTCACACAGCCCACCAATCAAGCTGCAGAGACAAATGAGTCACACAAGTGTATCGGGTTGTTGTCTTCTGGTTTAATGGTTCGAACCAAATATTAACTAATTAAACAAACATGAGAACCTAAGTACAAATGTTCTTTAACAATAGGCCATTTTCCTTTCAGAAAACACACAATAAGACCACAGCAAACAAATCAAAGTGCAAAATCAAGAGTAAACAATACAAAGCAGTAGTGTCTCACGCAAAACCAACATAAATAAATCAAAATACTCCTAAGACAAATGGCCCTATGGTAAAGACACAGTAAATGGAAGCGGTTCAGGTCACAACGAGTTAATTTGGCAATGGTATAATATTATTATTTATCACAACAGCAAAAACAGGAAGAAAGATATCCCTTTCCCATGGCACTCGGAACGATAACTAAAACTATTCGGGAACGTGTAAATAAAATGAGCTGACCAAACATACATGGAGTCAATGCTTTTGAATTCTAGATCCAGATTTTTTTTAGGCGCAAGTTTTCAGCATGTTTCTGGGAAAGGGTAGTTGTAACAGTCTCAAGCAGCACTGCTGATCTCATCTGAAAACTCCACCATAATGTTGTGGATCCAGATGTCATTGTCCTCTTGTGTGGTGTCCACCAGGTAGACAGAGATTTTGCGCTCCCAGGGCCACTCCCCCTCCTCAATCGACTCAATCTGGGCCACCAACGGCTTTTTCTCAACATGGTTCCGGAACACCATGGAAGCTTCCTCACACCAGACCCCTTGCTTGACACCTGAAAACAAGTATTTTGCATGTAAATCAGAAGCTTTAACAGACATGCATTAGTTTTAAGTTAACTTGTAATAGGGCTGGGTGATGCATCAGATACTTACAATATATTTTCTATTTTATTAATAACATAAAACATAAAAACTGACATCATTATTGTGATGATTTTAACATTTTTATTTCTTTGTTAAGGCCATTTCAGAGCAAACACAATGCGTTTATTAAATATTATTAAGTCTGAAAAATAATAAAGATATAATTTTGTTTAGCTCCAGCTTCTCTCTTACCAGCCAGCTGAGCAAAAATGCCCTGGAATGGCAGCTGCCTGAACTCATCGATGAGTGGTTGGAACTGGGAATAGTTTATCAACTCGTATTTCCATAATCCAGTTCATACACAGACACTAAGCCATTGGTCAGGACGCTCTTTACCAAAACACGATGCCAACTACAGAGTGAAAGAAAGAAAAAGACAGTAAACTATTTAGTTTGTGTTTTTAGGTGAGGAATTACAAACAGAGGTGCCATTCAGATCTTACTTGTTGTCAATCTTGGCAGCGTAGACGTGATTTTTCTGGAGGTTGATTTGGGTTACTTCCTGTTTGTTGTAGTACAGGATCATCTCTCCCATCAGGACTACTAGCTTGTACAGTTCCTGCCACGGCTGCAGCACAAAGTGCCCAGGGTGACATGCAACCGACACAAACACATCCATGTTTTGCCCGACCAGTGGTAAGTCCATCTGAGGGGGCAATGTGAGGGCCTTTGACTGCGTGCGAGTTGTATTGAGGCTGTCCCCTGCCTCTGGCACGATAGGTTCAGAAACCCTGGCGATCTTGCTGAAGTAGGCATCATGTTGCCAGAATGGACATGAGGCTAGCTGGTGGTTAATGCTGCTCTGAAGGTCATGAGCTCCATTTCCACTGAAGAGGTAGACGTGCACAGTCCTGGTCTCATCAAGCTTGACTATCTAAACACACAACGAACATGCCAATAAATAGACATTGCAATATTTAGTTTTTCTGCAACATGAAAATACAGTAACTTCCTCTAGATGACCAAGTAAATTTTGCATCGCTAATCAATAATTAAAAAAACAATGAATGAATGTGCAAGACCTTCATGCAACTGGGGACTTTGTTGTGGACTGTCTCTCTCAACCACAGAACGGCTTCAGGAGGCCAAACATCCCCGTCTGCATTCAGACCCTCCAGGAGGCACTTTATAGCCTACAGGGGCAGAAATATATAACCATTACTTTCATTCATAAAGCAGAGTAATGCAATTACAGCACTTCCTACGTGCTAAATGAGTTATTTTATTATTCAAAAACAAGGAAAAAAAACCCAAAAACCTCACAGCTTGACTCATGACTTAAATGGGACAATGGCCTCAACAGTTGTACCAATTGATGAGCATGAATGGGGAAAAAAATAACAGATTTGAGTACCTGAGGTGGTATGGTGAGGAGCTCTCTGAGGTAGATTGGTGGGATCTCCCTGAGCTCGCTGACCTCCAGAGAAGCAGGAAGTCCCAGATCCAAAAACTGGATGTCCAACACTTGACTGCCATGAAGTGTAACGATCTAAACGCACATTCATATAACCAATTAAACTAATTTAATTTTCACAAGGGGTGCACAATACTGGGAAAAAAAAAAAAAACGGATATTGCGATATTTAGTTTTTCTAAAACATATAGCGATATAAAAACTCAGGAATTTTTACTTAATGACTTGAATAGCTCTATTTGGAAAGAGTGATTATAAATCTTAAGTATTTACATCTATTTCTTAATTTTCAAAAGTTAAAGCTAAACTTATAAATCCATAAACTTTCTCCTTTGTCGTCAACAGGTTCACAAACGCTTCACATTACAAATCTAGTGAAATTAGTGCCACGCGTGCACTCAAATGCAAACCAAACTCCCAGAAAATACAAAGATGAGGTTTGAGTGGAGCAGCATGCATTGCCAATTTATATGTGCGAGTAGAGTT
>NW_024121161.1:219738-252042 GCF_016745375.1 Pimephales promelas
CTTTTTTTTTTTTTTTTTTTTTTTTTTAGCCGGCAGAAAAAAGCTGTTCCCCTTTTTTGGTAGCCAAGTGTCCTTAGTGCACAAGGATGAGTCATTGTTTATGAAAGAAAAAGAACTCACACGTCAAGGACAAGTTCACTTAAAAAATAAAAAAGGAATCATTTACCCTGTTGTTAAATCTTTATGATTTTGTTTCTTCGTGAAACACAAAATAAGACATTTAGAAGAATGTTCATGCTGCCCTTTCCTATACAGCTCAAGTATACAGGAAAAGAAAAAGGAAAGGAAAGGGAAGGAAGGAAAGGAAAGAAAGGAAAGGAAAGGAAAAAGGAAAGGAAAGGAAAGAAAGGAAAGGAGTATGGAACATCATGACTAGTACATAACAGTTTTCATTTTTGGTTAAAGCAACCTGAAATAACACTTAAATCATCATGCAGATAACAATATGCTGAACATCCCATGCAAATTTTCAGCTAATGTATAAGAAACATTCTGGAAATGTTAGAGCAGCACACAATGTTGCAAATGAACCTACTGGAGTGATCCGTGGCTTAGAAACGGTGGAGCAGGGGTGAGGACAAAGAGAATTAGGAAATGAGAGAGACTAAAGGACAGACCAGACAGAGGCACATTGTGAGATAGACACACACAGAGGAAGTTCAAATTAGTCAATGAAATTACAGATGGATCGATTCATATGAATAAGAATTAATATTAAAATGAGTGAACTGAATTTAATTATGCCTTAATATAGATTAAGTGAGGTTACAAAATAACAGTAAAAACTGGATTCTTTAAACTCCATTACGGATTATGTGCATTACCCATATAAAGTCAGAATTATATATTTAAAAATACAATTTTAGAATTTATTTCATTAAAATGGTGTCTTGGATTCAAAAAAGCACAGTCTATACAGGAATTAAATTGGTAAACATTACACTTTACCTGCTATGTCCACAATTCTGCATCGGTTGCACTAGATAGCGCCTCTTCTAGTTCAGGCTCCAGAGTGACATCTTCAAGGATAGGGTCCACTTTTGTCTTAGGCTGCCACACCTTTCCTACATACACACGTACAGAAACAGAGAGTGAGGGAAAAATGCCTTTATTTTTGCTAAAATTATGACTGTCCTACTGTACATGTTCATCATTTTAAATGATTTTTGAATCATGATTTTGCCCCAAAAACAAATTTCAAAATGTCAGTATACTTTTAAATAAAGGAGATAATACTTTAAGTGAAAAACAAGTTTGATGCATAAATGAGACAGAGACATGGAAAAACATTTAAGAGAGATTGGTACTGTAGAAAATGAAGACAATTAAAAGGTACTTGTGAACAGTATTATTGTGCATCATTTCAAGCTGTAATTTCTTCATGTTATGCAAAACAGGTAAAATACAATCTCTAATTTAGATTCATAAAATTGATGTCAAATTTTTATTAGTTAAAGTAGTTTTTTTTTTAAATGCCATTTCACTACAAAATGTCGAACAAAAAGCTGGAAAAGTCAGTCTAATGGCAATGTTTATAACCTTTCAGGTTAAAGAAAAGTTAAAAACTTAATTTGTGATGTACAGTACATGTCACACACTGTTTGGACATTATTAATGGACAAATTACAAACAAATGAAAGCATACAAATAAGTTCACAGGGTCAAAAGTGCCCATGGTTCTAAATGCAGGTCGCTTCTCACCTCTTTTCTCGCCAGTGTAGGGAACAAGATCATCTCGGTCTGGATGTTCTTTGGCTTGTTTCTCCAGGTGAGCTAGAAGATCATCTCTCTGGAACGTTCCGGTTGGAGATTTTTTAGTCTGATCCCTCTGTCTATATCCTGCTGGCAGTAGTGCGTTCTGAAAACAATTCATAAAACATTAGTTTTGTCATCAAACTTTCATAAAAAGCACACAAAATTTCCTGAAGAAAATGTGAGTGCTTGCAGTGGCAAAACTCGGCACTCGGTTGCTAGGGTGCGGTTACACAGTTACCATGGTGATATTTACAAACTGATTTTCCCAACTGAAACAAACGAGCCCACCTTCATGTCTATCCGATGTTCTATTGCTGAGAAATAGGTTATTCATGTGTTTGTACGGTTGCTAGGGTACTCTTTATAGTTACTAGTGTTTGCTTATACAGTTTATGGGTTGATATTTAAAGATTGTTTGACAGTCTGGGTCAAAAAAGTCCAAATCTGTGTTTCTACAGTGTTCTGGTGCTGAGATTTTGCTTGTTAATGTTGGTTGCTAGGGTCATGTCACTGGTTGCTACAGGCTATAAAGTTGTGTCCCTACTTATTGGCTACTTCATAGGCCGAGTCAAAAGAGCCCAACACCAAGTCTCTCTGTCCTTCTGATCCAAAGACATGATCTTACAAATTTTGTGCTAATGTTAAGTCATTAACAATGTTAACGTTACGGAATTTTTTCGGCCGATTAAATCGCCCGCTCGACGAACATCGTACATCCGATCACTTATAAAAGTCACAGCACACCACTCCTTAATAAACTGGTCGATTTGACACCTCATTCATGGGTGTCAAATCGAAAATGTCAAACGGTACGGGGAGTAGTTTAAGATTTGACATCATCGATTTGGGTGTCAATTCAAAATGATGTCAAACGGTCCGGGAGGAATAGTTTAAGTAACAATAACAATAGTGGCCTTGCACCACTAATAAAAGAATTTGCCATATCTTAAAATGTGATGGATTCTAATAACATCACCAAAGTACAGTCAAAGGAGCCAGTTTCCATCAATTCCATCTTTAGCAACTATTTGATACAGGTTTTATTAGATTTACGAAGTGTGTACCTAACCCAGGGGTATCTAACTTTCTGCCCACACACTGAAAAGCCAAACTCCATCAGCGCCTGAAACAGTAAGCAATAATAACATTCTTTTAAGTCAGGGCCTATCAGCCCACATCCACAAAAAAGGGCTGCCAGAGATAAAGGGGGTGGGGGGAATGTCAACGTATGCGCATGTTAAATGTGATGACAGAATCCAGAACACAGCATTTCAAAGAGAACTCAGAGGAGAAACAGAACTTTATACGGCACCTAAGTATTGTTTATTTCTAGTGCAGATAAAATTGAGCAAATGGAGACTAATTAATTCTAAAGTGACATTTAAAATCATTAAAGTAGAGATTTCCACGGCTAAATTTACAGCACAATTTAGTGTTTCGGGAAAAGGCTCGACTTTGGTGGAGAATGTTTATTTTTGTTACATTTTGAGCAGATTAAATTTTGTTCCAGCACCAGTATTTATGGTAAACTTCTGCACCTCTGGCTCAGTAAAGGAGAAGAAATTCTCTTTTCCCTCTCTCTCTGTGCTGGGACATTTATCCTACGCCTGTCTCTAAATCTGTCAAGAAGTGCTTAGATGCTGGAGTGAAACCAGATTCCTGAAGAGCAAATAAAAAAACTGTGGTCTGAGTTAGAAAAAGAACACTATCAACAGAGAAAACCACAGCCTTACGACGACAGTGGATTCCCTAAAAAACGCTAGTGCAATACAACTCTGCACACTCCAACCACTGTAAAACAACACAGTCCTGTCAAACTGAAAAAAACAAAACAAACTCAGAAACATTAAAGTCGAGACAAACAAAAAAATAAATAAATAAATAAATAAAGTGGGCTTCTCAAACAAAAATGGCATTGAAACAACAATGTCCAACACCAAACAAAACATAATGGGCTACAACACAGTCCAGTCAAACAAACACCATTACACAAACAAACAAGTTGAACAAAAACCCCTAAGAAATAATAAAGTCCAGAAAAACATACCAGACTAGGTAGCAACACAGTGCACTCAAAAAAACACATTATGCATAATAGAAAAGTCTAGCCAAACAAACATGATAAAACACAGGCCAGTCAAACAAAAACACAAAACTAAAGTTTGCTGCTTAACCCTAAAACCGTATTCTGGACAAATGTGGGCAAAATAATTTAAAAAAAAAAAATACTTCGCTTGATCTGAGAGGTGCAAGACTTGGCTACTTTTCCTAAGTTTGCCTCCTGAACACACACACATTTTTTTGACTCAATTCTACAATGTTAAGTGAGTGAAAAAAAAACTTCTAATCTTGTATTTGGGTCAAAAATGGGCACCCATAGAAATGAATGGGAAAAACTGTAATTTAGAGCATTGTAAAATAAGCCAAAATAAGACACCAGGTGACAGCAAAGTCACTTCATCTTTAGGTTTTAGCTCCAAGAACTTATTGGAATGATATTTTAATGTAGTTAAAAAAAAAAAAAAAAAAAACATAAAAATAAGAATAATTTACATAAAAAATATGGCACTTTTTGAAGTAAATAAATTCAAAAATCCCCCCAAAATAAAAAAAACACTATATATGGATAGACAAAACTTTATCAAAGACAGTGATATAACATTTATAATAAATAAAAAATTAGGATCACACCTGCGTCCTCTGTGCCCACATTTGTCCACAATTACAGGATTAAGGGCTATAATGTGAATACGGTTTGAGGGTTAAACAAAAAATGGCACTGAAAAACAATCGTCAACACCAAACAAACAAAATGGGATACAACACAGTCCAGTCAAACATATACCATCACACTCACCATCATGTACACACACACACACACACACACACAAATAATACTAGGAAACAACACAGTCAAACAAACAGTCAAACAAACCACCTTATACAATAAAAGGGGGAAAAAAACCCCAAAATAAAGTCCAGACAAACAATCACCTCTAGTAAACAACACATTCAAGACAAATAGTTCAGACAAACAAACCAGAAAACAACAGGCCTGTCAAACAAACACCATTCTATGTAAAACAGCGTAGTCCAATCAAACCAAATTATAAAACAACAGCCCAATCTAACAAATGCCACAACAAAACACTCCTTTAAAAACAGTCATAGTTTTCAGTGCCAGCTTAAAAGTACACATACAAAAATTACAGGAGAGAGGATTTGTTATAAAATAAAAACATGATATCAACCTTTTATAATGCTAAGTATTCAGAGATAACTGAACTGTGCAAGCACATTTATGAATTGTGTGTGAATTCGTGCAGTTTTTAAGGTCGAATGTGAGATGCTGAATACGAATGTCACCTTATTTTAAATGCACTTACATCAGGATCAAGCTCTTCGAGTTCATCCTCAAGTCTCCTGAGCTCCTCTTCACTGAGCTTCTGCAAGAGCTCATCCTCATCCACATCCCTGTACTTCTCCATCTCTTTACGGAACATGATGAATAAGATAAAAGGGAGGAAGAGGACAGAAGAAAAGATAGGCAGGAACAGTTGAGCCCCCCAATCACAGGACCTTGGTGAAGACAAGATAAGACACATATCCATTATTAGGCATATTCTAAACTCAAAGTTTATGATTGTCAACAGTACATTCAGACCCAAATCTGAAATATTATGGAAATAAGCTGAGCAAATTCAACAATTTCAAATCATATGGAGAGCACAGATGTACTTCATCCTGGGGACACGCTGCTAACATTGGACAATCAGAAAAAGCACAAATATTTTGTCTTAACTTTGGACAGTCTGCTCTGCTTTTTAAAACTTGAACATTTGAATGTCTCTGTGCAAAATGTTTAACTTATCCTTGCTTTTTTTAAATGCATGACAATTTTTATTAAAAAAATTGTACATTATGATCTTAAACAACAGATAGGCCTACATTAAGTCATTTATAATATATCTAATAAGAAGAAAACTAGTCAAACTGAAGGCTGCCTCTGCTGTTTGGACCATCTCCATTGTCCTTGGTAAATCCAATAGACAAGGACACTGACCAGCAAACTCCATTACACTATATAATGCAAATTTATTATTAACATACTGCCTGAGAAATCAATAAACTACTTATTATGTACACATTTCCAGACAGCTCCTCAAACAAATTGCTTTTCCACTTCAGTTATTAAAACTACAATTAATGAAGTCTGAATTGCTGTGTTGCTTCAGATACATACGTAACTTCTGACATTAAAACAATACAAAATACATTTTAAAGCGTAAACTACATTATTAATCAAATTTAATTTTCTCCGTGCTTCATCTGTCCTGTTAATATGCGTATTTGTATGATTCATGGCTCTATGCAATGATGAAAACAAAGCGTTAGTGCCGGAGTCTCTATCATTCTCACTTACTTCAGACAGCGCTTATCCCACACTAAATATAGCGCATGTGACAGCTGAATACTTTGACCAGATATGGTTTCTTTTCGGAGCCGCTATTTCACACAAATGTGCTGCAGCCTCAAGAAATGATTTCTCAAATCCAAGGTTCATAGAAGAACAACGCTTGACACGGCGTAAAAAGCCTAAATATTAAAAAGTAGTCACTGCTCGAGCCTTCTTTCAACAAAGTCCAGTAGTCGGTGGCGATTTAAGTTTCCACAAACCCGTAGTGCAGATATTCGCCCCGCCCACCGCGTAGACCTGCCAATCACTGACGCCATTCACACAGCCCACCAATCAAGCTGCAGAGACAAATGAGTCACACAAGTGTATCGGGTTGTTGTTTTCTGGTTTAATGGTTCGAACCAAATATTAACTTAGAAATTAAACAAACATGAGAACCTAAGTACAAATGTTCTTTAACAATAGGCCATTTTCCTTTCAGAAAACACACAATAAGACCACAGCAAACAAATCAAAGTGCAAAATCAAGAGTATAAACAATACAAAGCAGTAGTGTCTCACGCAAAACCAACATAAATAAATCAAAATACTCCTAAGACAAATGGCCCTATGGTAAAGACACAGTAAATGGAAGCGGTTCAGGTCACAACGAGTTAATTTGGCAATGGTATAATATTATTATTTATCACAACAGCAAAAACAGGAAGAAAGATATCCCTTTCCCATGGCACTCGGAACGATAACTAAAACTATTCGGGAACGTGTAAATAAAATGAGCTGACCAAACATACATGGAGTCAATGCTTTTGAATTCTAGATCCAGATTTTTTTTAGGTGCAAGTTTTCAGCATGTTTCTGGGAAAGGGTAGTTGTAACAGTCTCAAGCAGCACTGCTGATCTCATCTGAAAACTCCACCATAATGTTGTGGATCCAGATGTCATTGTCCTCTTGTGTGGTGTCCACCAGGTAGACAGAGATTTTGCGCTCCCAGGGCCACTCCCCCTCCTCAATCGACTCAATCTGGGCCACCAACGGCTTTTTCTCAACATGGTTCCGGAACACCATGGAAGCTTCCTCACACCAGACCCCTTGCTTGACACCTGAAAACAAGTATTTTGCATGTAAATCAGAAGCTTTAACAGACATGCATTAGTTTTAAGTTAACTTGTAATAGGGCTGGGTGATGCATCAGATACTTACAATATATTTTCTATTTTATTAATAACATAAAACATAAAAACTGACATCATTATTGTGATGATTTTAACATTTTTATTTCTTTGTTAAGGCCATTTCAGAGCAAACACAATGCGTTTATTAAATATTATTAAGTCTGAAAAATAATAAAGATATAATTTTGTTTAGCTCCAGCTTCTCTCTTACCAGCCAGCTGAGCAAAAATGCCCTGGAATGGCAGCTGCCTGAACTCATCGATGAGTGGTTGGAACTGGGAATAGTTGATCAACTCGTATTTCCCATAATCCAGTTCATACACAGACACTAAGCCATTGGTCAGGACGCTCTTTACCAAAACACGATGCCAACTACAGAGTGAAAGAAAGAAAAAGACAGTAAACTATTTAGTTGTGTTATTTAGGTGAGGAATTACAAACAGAGGTGCCATTCAGATCTTACTTGTTGTCAATCTTGGCAGCGTAGACGTGATTTTTCTGGATGTTGATTTGGGTTACTTCCTGTTTGTTGTAGTACAGGATCATCTCTCCCATCAGGACTACTAGCTTGTACAGTTCCTGCCACGGCTGCAGCACAAAGTGCCCAGGGTGACATGCAACCGACACAAACACATCCATGTTTTGCCCGACCAGTGGTAAGTCCATCTGAGGGGGCAATGTGAGGGCCTTCGACTGCGTGCGAGTTGTATTGAGGCTGTCCCCTGCCTCTGGCACGATAGGTTCGGAAACCCTGGCGATCTTGCTGAAGTAGGCATCATGTTGCCAGAATGGACATGAGGCTAGCTGGCGGTTAATGCTGCTCTGAAGGTCATGAGCTCCATTTCCACTGAAGAGGTAGACGTGCACAGTCCTGGTCTCATCAAGCTTGACTATCTAAACACACAACGAACATGCCAATAAATAGACATTGCAATATTTAGTTTTTCTGCAACATGAAAATACAGTAACTTTCTCTAGACGACCAAATAAATTTTGCTATGTGATAATTGCACTAATGCGATTTAAATATATTGTGCATCTCTAATCAAAAATTAAAAAAACAATAAATGAATGTGCAAGACCTTCATGCAACTGGGGACTTTGTTGTGGACTGTCTCTCTCAACCACAGAACGGCTTCAGGAGGCCAAACATCCCCGTCTGCATTCAGACCCTCCAGGAGGCACTTTATAGCCTACAGGGGCACAAATATATAACAATTACTTTCATTCATAAAGCAGAGTAATGCAATTACAGCACTTCCTACGTGCTAAAGTCATTTTATTATTCAAAAACAAAAAAAAACAAAAAATCATAGCTTGACTCATGACTTAAATGAGACAATGGCCTGCACAGTTGCACCAATTGATGAGCATGAATGGGGAAAAAATAACAGATGTGAGTACCTGAGGTGGTATGGTTAGGAGC
The DNA here is from genome assembly GCF_016745375.1 of Pimephales promelas. The sequence goes on from NW_024121161.1 coordinate 228,510, forward strand.
TCTCTGAGGTAGATTGGTGGGATCTCCCTGAGCTCGCTAACCTCCAGAGAAGCAGGAAGTCCCAGATCCAAAAACTGGATGTCCAACACTTGACTGCCATGAAGTGTAACGATCTAAACACATTCATTTAACCAATTAAACTAATTTAATTTTCACAAGGGGTGCACAATACTGGGGAAAAAACAAAAAAAAAAAAAAAAACGGATATTGCGATATTTAGTTTTTCTAAAACATATAGTGATATAAAAACTCAGGAATTTTTACTTAATGACTTGAATGGCTCTATTTGGAAAGAGTGATTATAAATCCTAAATATTTACATCTATTTCTTCATTTTAAAAAGTTAAACTTACAAATCCATAAACTTTCTCCTTTGCCGTCAACAGGTTCGCTTCACATAACAAATCTAGTGAAATTAGTGCCACACGTGCACTCAAATGCAAACCAAACTCTCAGAAAATACAAAGATGAGGTTTGAGTGGAGCAGCATGCATTACCAATTTATATGTGCGAGTAGAGTTGTTCTGGCATTATTTGATTTTATCAATTTAAATTTTTTTCATCAATTCAGATTCTTATAGATTCCAGTAAAGTGAAAAACAATTTAATCAAACACTTAGATCTAACCTATTTATGTCTTTTGGCAAAACATTTTGTTGCAGATGATTTCCATGCAGAATCCATGCAAGAAAAGTGATCAGTAATATTATAAGAACAAAAACAATAAACAATAGTACAAACTAATACAATTATAAATAATTCTGATTAGTAACAAAAGTTATTCAGTCAAGATGAGTGATTTTTCTTTTGATTTTATGATTTGTCCAATATACTGTTGTTTGTTACACAAGTTTTTCTTTCTAATAAGTTTTCGTTCAAATAAGACTGAACTGACTGCGTTTACAAAGAGATTGACAATTTTTTGTGTATGTGCATTCAAGCATAAGCGTAACTTAAATCAGTAGGAGTCCCGCTGTGTGCACGCTTTGGATGTGTGAACAAAGAAAACAGAAAACGCATCTTCTTGCGCTTGAAAATGGTTTGAAATCACATTAAAAAAAGCACACACAGGAATCGATACCTGACCTTTAATTATCCATTTCCAGAATTGGAATCAATTTTCAATTACCAACCCTATGTGTGAGGAGAGTCAACTCCAAAACTAGAACATGACATGAGTGATGAAAGGAAAAACGTTCTCACCTCTGCTCTGGCCCATTTGCTCTTGTATTTAGCTAGACACACTTTCCCGCAGAATGGTTTGGACACCAACAGCTCCCATGTTAACTTAGAAACACATAAGAGACATGTAATGCTCCCATGATCATATAAAGCTAACAGAAGCGTAAAATAAAAGACACTGAAGGTAATTATTTTACCTGAGAGATGAAATGTGCCTCAATCTTGTCCATGATGTCTTTGAGTTTGGCCTGCCCCCGAGAAGGCAACTGACAGTAAATACTGCCATCAGAGCACACATTTGTCACACACACGTTTGTGTACACGCTGTTCACCTGAAGAGACAAGAGGCAGAAAAACACTTAATTATTATTCCTTCATTTAGTTTTTTTTTTAAATGCAATTTAATAATTGTGATTTTATTTATAATTGACCTGTAGAGGATTCTCCATGGACTTATCCTGCAGGGCTTTCAAGCATTCAGCGGTCACATTGACTTCATCGTTATGAGAAGTATCATAAAGCAATATAAGCGGTGTGTCCCCTCGCTCCAGAATCTCAGCCATTAGCGTATGACCAACAGTTAACGATTCCAGAGTTTTCTTAACTACCGCATCTGTACTGAATTGCTCCAGACCTAACAAGCAAATGAATGTGAACACAAAAAAGGAATTACATCCCATAACTCTCTAACACATACACAAAGGCTTCTGATTAATGATACCTGCAAGTTGACATATCATCCCCTGAAAAGGAAGAGTCAGGAATTGATCCCTCAGCTGGAATATCTTCTTCCTGCTGACCACCTCAAAGAACCCATGATCCACATAATAAACCTACAAAAAGGAAAGATGAATCTGAGAGCTAGATCAGTCCTATATAGACTGCCTAAGGGACTGGCTCTTGATGGCCCATAAAGTCATTAAAGAAAAGGTTTAAATATTCCATGTGCCTACAGCGGCTCAATTATAAGTTTATCAAGCGACGAGACTACTTTTTGTGCGAAAAAAACATAAATAACGACTTTATTCCACTATTCCATTACTTCCTTATGGGCGCATGCGCGAGAACTGAGACGAGGACGTTCTCATTCGTCTACTTCTTGTTACCGGCTGCTCACCGCTTAGGAGTTTTACCGCCACCTACCGTATAAAATGATGATCCATATATAAGGCGCTCCGGATTATAAGGAACATTTCGTTTTTTGAGAAGATTAAGGGCTTTTAAGTGCACCTTATAGTGCGGAAAATACGCTAATTGAAAAGCGTATGTACAGCGCGCATCTTCCTCTGCTTGTAAACAGAAAGTTTTGCGCTTCCAGCTATATCAGCACATCATCTTATACGGTAGGGGGCGGTAAAACTCCTAAGCGGTGAGCAGCCGGTAACAAGAAGTAGACGAATGAGAACGTCCTCGTCTCAGTTCTCGCGCATGCGCCCATAAGGAAGTAATGGAATAGTGGAATAAAGTCGTTATTTAAGTTTTTTTCGCACAAAAAGTATTCTCGTCGCTTGATAAACTTATAATTGAGCCGCTGTAGGCACATGGAATATTTAAACCTTTTCTTTAATGACTTTATGGGCCGTCAAGAGCCAGTCCCTTAGGCAGTCTATCTAGGACTGATCCAGCTCTCAGATTCAATCAAAAATATCTTTATTTGTGTTCCGAAGATGAGCGAAGGTCTTACGGGGTTGGAACAGCATGGGGGTGAGTAATTAATGACTTAATTTTCATTTTTGGGTGAACTAACCCTTTAAGTTAGAGATGCACAGGTCGACTGCTAAAATAACTAGAAGCAGATGATAAAGGAAGCCTCACACATTCAAGTTACAAATAGCCGTATCTGCTCTTAAGTTGTCAATGAAGTGGATACAGAAGTGTCTGGTACCTTCACGTTGTCCTCTGTAACCTGGTGAACCTGAGCTCTTATTACTGCATCTTCCCCCATAGCAACTGCCACCAGTTGTCCAACTTTCGGGGAGAGAAGACGAAGTCCAGCGCCAACTGTATTATAGAATTTAAGCATGGACTCCTCCATCACCTCCAGAGCTTTAGAGTGGCCTTCACCAAAAAACCTGAAAAATAAGACAGCATCGTGAATCCACAATCTAAAATAATGAAAATAAAAGAACTAGAAATTCATCTTGTATCAAGTACTTTTTAGCGTTACCGGAGAACAACGTTGTTGGTGCTGCTGACATCCATCCCCAAAACAGAGTGATACTCTCCCGCTGGGATAACCAGAGGAGGCACATGTGGATTGCTTTCACAGTGAATATACAGTGGTGGTGGGCGAGGACGGGGCTCTGTCTGCACCTGGCATGGTAGTGCGTACAGTATGGCTCTCTTTCGATTGTCCGGCATGGGGTACTCAACCATACATGTATCTGCCAACAAAGACAGATCCTCCAACACGTACTCTGGAAACTCGCACCTGAGAGACAAGCAGATTTTTTTTTTTAAGTCACGGTACCTGGAAATTCACTGTGCTACTCTCTCATATATCTCATTAAAACAATTATCAAAAGTGCCAGTAAAGACATTTATAATATTACAAAAGATTTCTATTGCAAATAAATGCTGTTCTTTACCATTAAAATAATCCAGGCCAATCCTATGAAATGTGTTTCCACAAAAAATATTAAGCAGAACGTATGTTTTCAAAATTGCTAGTAAGAAATATGTCTTGAGCAGAAAATCAGCATATTAGAATGATTTTTGAAGGATCATGCGACACTGAAGACTGGAGTTATGATGCTGAAAATTCAGCTTTGTCATCACAGAAATAAATAAAACTTTAAAATAAAAAACATAGTTATTATAAAATCACATTTTTTTTCTCAATTAAATGCAGACTTTGTAACTGCATAAGTGACTTCTTAAAAAACAAACAAAAACTTAAAGTTTTGAATGCTAGTGTGTATACTACATTTTGCTACATTAGTGCTTTATATATGTTATTTGGCCAAGATTTAATATTCAAATTTCTTCATATTTTATGCGTTAGCATACTTCTGTTCAAAATGGCCATTGCATACTGGAAAAAGTAAGCTCTCTACAAATATACAGTAATCAGCATGGCATCCTACCCAAAGGCCTCCTGGAAAAGTTGTGGAAGTGCATGAGCCCACAGGCCATTGCTGTATTTATTGAGCAGCTGCCGCAGCTTCTGCTTGATCGCTGGGATCGGAAGCTTTTGAGAGGGTGGAGTGGAGGGAGGGGTGATGAGCGAGTTGGAGTGAGCTTTGGGTGTTTCAGGGAGAGATAAATCCAGCATGGTGGAGTTGGGCGATGTTGGGCTCAAGGGTGCTTGGGATTTCGGGGTTGAAGAAGGTATGTTAATGGCAAGAGTTCTAAGGTTGCGGGTAGTTTGCTGGGCAGGTGTTGACTTTTTCGTAAATGCAGTGTTAGGAGACTGTTTGCATGGAGCTACAGCAGACACAGTGCTTGGTTTTGGGGCAGGATCCAGGACAGGGTACACCAGACGGTCCACTATGTTATTACTGCCTGGCTTTTCAACCTAAAGGACAGCAGAGAGAAAGAAAAGAAAATTATAATTTATCATATAACGATCTTATTACAATTAAGGTTCAGTAAGGGATTTCTGAAAACAGTGTTGTTATTTGAAACCAACCCAAAACAAACACACCCTCCCTTCATTGCTCCACCCCCAAAATGCAGTGAAGTGAAGCTTCACAAAAATAGGCTAGTCAAGCTAATGCAGAGTGGAAGCACACGTCTGACTGTTTCTATAGGAAATTTTATACCTTTAGTAATTTTTAATAAAACAAATTAAAATGTCAAAGTTAGTTTAGTTAGTTCCCAGCAGGGTTAGTTAGTTCCCAGCAGGGTTTCTGCAGGTTTAATGCAACTTTCAAAATATATCCATTACTTTTTAATTCATTTTTCAAATAAAAAGTCTCTTGAATCACTCCCAACCAGTAGAATAAGAAAATAACTCCTGCTGTACTCTCTGATCATAATGTCAAGTATATCAAAGTATTTTTTTCCTTATTTTCTAGTGCAGTTTCTTAATTCAAGATACATTTACTTAGGATGCAAAATGACAAAGTAAAAAGTCTTGTTTTCCTAGAAATCGATCAAAATTAAGTGAGTATTTAATTAAAACAAGTACAAATTGACTTAATTCGAAAGGAAGTTTTCATAAAACTCGTTGACATTTGTTTTAATCGAACTCAATTTTGTTCGATTTTAAAACTATATTTTACATGTCAAGTAAATATATCAAAAATGTTTAAATAAATGTATTGGAAAACAGGACAAAAAAAATGTGGAAGACATTCATTTGTAGTGCAGTGCATGCAATGCCATGACTTTATGAATTTAAGGCTTTCTGCTCTGATTTAAGAAAATTAAAATAACCCAATTATTTACTCACTGTCAAGCCATCCTAGATGTATATGACGTCCTATATGTATATGACTTTCAGAGTTATATAAAAAATAAAAAATAAATGTCCTGGCTCTTCCCAGCTTTATAATGGCAGTGAATGGAGGATGAGATTATGAAGCCCAAAAAGTGGATCCATCCATGATAAAAGTTCTCCACATGGCTCAGAGGGGTAAATAAAGGCCTTCTGAAGTGAAATGATGCATTTTTATAAGAAAAATATGCATATTTAAAACTTTATATACTAAAATAAATGGTTTCCAACAGAATGCCGTATACGCATCGATTTACGGCGAAAGAGTAACCCCTGACTTAATGCATGACATATTGACAAACTTATTGAAGTCATGTAGTTAGACAGGAAGGTACAGGGTGATTTTAGTAGTCAGCATGTGTTTGTGTTTTTCAGTTCTCTCACAGTGCAGATGTGCGTCCACGTCTCCACTTCTTTGTGCATGTGGAGCTCTTCCTGGAACATGTTCTTATATAGCTGAGGGATTTTGGACAGCCAGACTCCACTGCAGTACTTCTGCAAAATCTGTTTGATTCGATCCTGAACCACAGCAACATCAGCACAGTTTACAGGCTTTTGCTGAGCTGAAGATTGCAACACAGAAACAAACGTCACACTTAAAATAATTGAGTATATCAAAAACAGAGAATATAAAACTGAATTACTTGGCATACCCTGAAGATAACACTGCTGCAGTATCTACGTTTACATGGACACCTTCTAGTTCAATCAGAATAAAATCAATGCGATTGATGAATCCGAACGCGGCGTTTAGATGAACGATAAATAAAGTAATCAGGTTGATGTGTGTGTTTATATGTCACAAGCTTCAAATCGTAATTGATTTTTTGACATGCGCACACTGCACAAACTATTCCTCTATTGGTTCTTTATTTGTTTTAAACACTCATTTAGATGACATATTCAACAGGAAGAACAGCTCCATCCGTGCATCGCCATGAGGGTGAGTAATTAATGACAGAATTTTCATTTTGGGGTGAACTCACCCTTTAATGGATCATCCGATTGGAATTTCGATCGGATTAAAAAGGGTGGTTTATTCCTTTTGCAATCTGATCGAGAGAACATGTAAACACTTGATCGGATTGAAAACCTAAACTGAAAGGATTCGCATGTGTAATGAGATTGAAATAGCGTAATGATGTATGACGCACTGAACGAGCTGTTCTTCCTGTTGAATAAAGTGTCATCTAAATGAGTGTCCCGTTATTCTAAAATTCTCTTTTCACGCAGCGGGATAAATATAAGCAGCAAGGCAAAATGGTTCATATGGTTATCGTCTACAAACCATGACCAGAGACAGATAAATATTACGTTTTCTGTTTAAAACAAATAAAAAAACAATAGAGGAGAATGGTTATGCACAAACAGTGGCATATTAGTGCAGTGTGTGCATGTCAAAAAATCCATTCCGATTTGAAGCTTGTGACATATAAACCCGCACATCAACCCGATTACTTTATTTATTGTTCATGTAAACACTGTGTTCGGATTCATTCTGACTGAACCAGAAGGGTGGCGACAAGTGACTTAAATTTATTTGTGATTGAATAATTCAAAAGATTAGTTCAGAATAGCTGTGTTAGTTTAGAAAAATAGGGTGAAGGATTTATGAGTGAATCATTTATATCATTAATTAATAAAAAAAAATTAAATGACAGCAGCAATTAACATTTTGTCAGAACCTCTAGTAAATCACATGTTATTTTGTTTAGTTTTATATTCAGAATCATGGGAGAATCTATTCTAGAGAAAATGATATTGTGATTCTAGATTTATCCAGAATTATGCAGCTCTAGCTTCAGGATTTTGTTCTGTTTTAATTTCTAGATTTATCCAGAATTATGCAGCTCTAGCTTCAGGATTGTATCTGAGCCAACATAAACTATGCCACTGTCATGAAGAAAATACAAATATTATTAATAGGGCAAAATGTGAGGTTTACCTGGTGTCCCACTGGTCTTATGAGGTGAAGTCTTTATTTCTGTATTGACCCTGCTGGGTACAAATGTACTTCCCCCTAACCTAAAATCACATAAGTGCTTTGATTAATATTTTCAGAATGTATTAGTGCTGCTCACTAAGTGTTTTGACTTGCATCACTCACCCTGGTGATTTCCTGTTTGGTTGACGGGAAGGAACCCGGGAAGAGGGAACGTCACTACTGTAAAGTTGCCGCTGGTTAGGGTAAAAACTAGTGCCTCGAGCGGGATGAGTCATGTGGCCCGGTTGCCGCAGCGACAAGCGAGGTTTGGCTGCAAAAGACCAAACAGTTAAACCACATCAATAAACAAACACATACCTTGAAGGGCTAAATGACAGATTACAGGATGCAAAACAGTCTGTGGCATTAGTGTGCAACGGTGACCAACTGGCACAGATACAGTCTGCACACATACAGACAAGGTCAGTGGGCAAATGCACAGCAGTAAACCCTTTAAATACGCTCTCTATTGGGACGTGGGCACACAAACTAGATTTTCAATGTCATTAATACCATTTTTATCATTTATGTGGTTAACATTGTCTTTTAAGGAGATGTGTATTAAAACACTTTTGCTATTTTACAACTAGAGAAAACCATTTCACTTTTTTTCACCAGGACAAAATTTAAGCTTACATTTATTTTAAGATGTATGCCGTTCAATTATGAATACAGGGTATATACAGTAATCCTTAAGTTAAATTTACTACTTTTTAATACCTTTTTTACTACCTTCAGATTTTTTTTTAAAACCATCACGACACTGAATTGTAAGTGTTAACCAGCAACCTTTCTATTACACAGATTTTGACATTTATAACATACAAAAATGAATAGATTTAGAGCACGCATTCCATTTTTATGTTTAGTGGATTGCATTTGCGACCGAAGTGCATTAGCTCCCATCCAGTTGACATTGATGTTTTTTACACACCAAACAATAGAGGGAATGCATTTACTTTCATGCATTTCACTTTCCCGCCGGTACAACCCCCCTCAACCTGACTGAGTGGCAAAAGATCTGCTGCGTGACTGGATTTAATAGGGGAAACTATTAAACGAAAATGTGACTAAAACTAACAATTTGATCAATTTAAACTAAATGTTGGACTCAATATAGTTGGACTCCTAACAACTTACTAAAGATCCAGTGATCCATGGATATTGACATGCAGCCAGCAATCGTGTCGCCTGACATTTATGTTTGCCTGATTTCAATAAAAGGGAAATAAAAGCAATATATAGATCTACATAGGCTAAAGCAAATTTGCCTGTGAACGCTTAATAAATACAATATAGGTAGGTCTAAATCCGGGTGATCACTTATATCAGGGTTATACAGCCTCTATATATCGTCATATCGTCCAGCAACTGAATATGACGTCAGCATCAAACATAGACAGAGATAAAAGATCTTTGATTGTGCCCAGATAAGCTAAAGCCCATATTTATACGGACTAACGCAAACACAAAATAGGACACCTGAATTAAAAATAATACCTAATTTTTAAAAAATAATACCTCTCAGACTACATAATGGCCTAAAATTTGACAATTTTGATTTATCACTTTTTAATACTTTTTAAAACCCCGCGGACACCCTGGAAAAGCAAAATAATAAAAACATTATATTTACATTTATTAATTTAGCAGATTCTTTTCTCCAAAGCAACTTAGAAATGAGGACTTAGACAAGTGATTCATTTTAAGGAGAAAATAACACGAGAAGTGCTTGCAATACAAAGTTCAACTCTAACTGTGCGTTCACACCGGACGCGAATAGCATGTCAAATTCGCCTCTACCGTGTCTTGTTTGACGCTTGACCACTTTGTATTAATTCGCGCGTCAAGAGTGAAACTGACATTAAAAAAAATGGCCGCCAACGGATTTCGATTCTGACGCACGTAAATTTCGCTTCAAATTTTTGTTTTTACACGTGTCAGAATCGAAATCTGTTGGCGGCCATTTTTTTTATATCGACCGAGCATTCATCGAGACTCGAGTCACCGCTCTGTATTTGCTCTGGAGAGCAAAACAGCAGCGTGGGGATCATCGTCACCGTATTTGTGTCCACCGGACCCTTCGGAGGCGAACCGTTTGGCGAGTTTCACAATTTGCTCGCCCAAAGAGCTGCGCCTGGATGACGCCTCCATTCGCACGAAATTGACGCGCGGATGAGGCGTATTTGCATCTACCGCGCCGCGATGTATGCCTCATTCACGCCGCAGGAATTTTTTACATGCGTAACGCGTCTTTGCATTGACTTAACATTGAAATCATTCGCGCCTGACGCGCTATTTGCGTCCAGTGTGAACTCACCATTACATCGCCTTAGAATAGTACAAGCTAAAAATAGGAGTGATTAGAAAATCATTATGAAATTCAAAACTTGATTGAAATTAACCACAAAAATTACATCACATTAGCCAAACAGTATTTATGACTGGGGCCCTTTGTTTTTCTGTGCATGTGTGTTACCGTTATATGAAAACAAAGAGGAAGACTTTGCTCTCATTTGGAAGTTCAGTAATTTAGAGCAGCCAGACTTCTTCACATTCTTCTGCCGGGCGACCAGCTGTGCGATGTGTGCCGTCTCCTCACACACACCAGCAAAACACATGACCTACAAACATACACATAAAGTTTGTCACATTATAGTTTGGTTCTGGCATGATGGTACATAGATTAATCAACAACTGAACATTATCTTTATCACAAGTGTTTAGTTTTTTTGGCATTTCTCTCAAAACCACACAAATTCCCAGTTAGAGGAGGGTAAGGAAAAATCTAATTGCTGATTCACAAAATCTGAAATTGGTTCACCATGGCCCTACTTAAACATTTATGTAAATCCTCATTAATGCTTTTGTTTTCACATAGATTGAAGTCTATGCACAGCATTTGTGATCAAAATACAAGTGATCTATTAACAGATCAAGTGAACGCATCACCTCTCCAGCACTGGAGCGCTCAAGCCGCACCACACCGGGAATGCTGCGCAGAAAGCTCTCGAGATTGGAATGGCCAAACTGCCGGTAAGGAATCATCTCTCCTGTCAGAGCCCGGTAATCTCCTGGAAGACGGGCCATGGCCACACCATGCTTACTGCTCTGAAGAACAGCTCGCAGCATCTTTTTCACCAACTCCACATCACTCATCCTGCACTCAAACACAAAGACAATCAACTGAAGACACAATGACTACAGACAGCATTTTTGTAACCTAATGAGATGCCAATCTAGAAAGAATTTTGAGCATCACAGGCGCATTCAGAGTCATACGAGTTAAAAATACTGTCTAGGTGGGCATCTTTAGGTGAGACTAATATGCTTTTAAGGTTTATAGTTAGTTATGTCTGTGGTAATTAAGGAATGCTTTGAATCTGCATTACAATAGAGCGACCCATCAAAATCAAGCTGTATAACAGAACAATGGCAAACATTAAAATAAAAAGTTAGGGTTAAATTTATTAACCCCAAGAAAACCGGTTTTATTTTTTTTAAGCAAAAAAAAAAAAACCGTTAGTTGTTAATAAAAATTAAACTTTAATAAAAAAAATTAACGTTAAGTGTTGTGCACTCATTTTATTTTATTGTTTAAAAAGGTAACGTTAACGTTATAAGTTACATGTTTTTTTCCCCACATTAAAAATACATATATTACACTTAGACTACATAAACGTATCACGTTTAAACAGTTTAAAAGATTGTCAGCTTATAAGTTACTCTTATAAACTTATTTGTCATCGATCCCTTAGACTGAAATCATTTCCATGTCAAAAGTAACGTCAAGTTAATGGTTTGTGGTTGTTTGAATGTCGTAACGTTATATTAATATTACAAACATAAAATTTTATATTTTAAAGACTAATTAATTTTGGTAGTAGGTAACGTTATCAGCCAAGATAACCTTAAACTTGCGTAAACATTAGAATTAACTCAAATATCAAAAAAACAGGCGCGAAGAGAGGAAGCTAACTTTCATCCGACCGTAACGTTAATTGACTAACGTTAGCTAACTTTATTATTCCGTTTGTTTAAACTCGTAAAGAAACTTCTTATTCCCAAATCATAAAAATATCATCAAAACATTATTAAGGGAAGAACTGTAAATTAAACTCACCTGATTGCTTTTTCTCTTCACACTAAATTAGCAGTTGAAAACCGCGAGCAGAGCACACACGCACGACACGTGCATTTGGGATCACTCCGGAATACGTCATACGTCATCTGAAAACGGCGTGAAGTCAAATTTTAGAAAGCCAAAAAATAATAAAATAAAATAATCCAGCTAAATACAAGTAGGTTATTTACTAATTCTATGATTTACTCAACAAATAAATAAATATGAATAAACCCCAACATCCCTGACTAGAAGGGCCAGCCAGGCATCCTTTTAGGCCTAGGAAATATAAAGAGTAGACAATTATTCTACAGCATTTATTTAATCACTTATTAAAATTGGTAATCTTGCTCTGTAAAGGTGCTGAAGGCAAAAACTAAAGCTATATAAAAATAAATAAAATTGGGTGATGACAGTCATGTTGTCACACACCAGCATCTGACTAACTAAACAGGAATCAATGGAGAAAAAGCTTAAGAAAATATTATTAAAATAAGTGAGTTCTTATTATAGTAAATATTATAGTATATTCATGGGCTTAGACTTTCAAAACTTACCAGAAAGTAAAAGTATTTTATATAATTTATAGGCTTTTGTGACACCATTAAATTAACTCACCAAAAGAAATATTTCATATTTTTATTACAAACATACTGACCAATACCACTGAACAAATCATAAAACTTTGTTACAGAAGCTCATAAAAAGCATTAACCCTGAACATACAACCGGATTCGCGTTTTCTCAGTCCAGTTCGCTGATGAAATTTATTTAGTTTTAATTACTTTGACGAGTTCAAAGTTGCAAATTAAAGGGAACGCTCTCATTCTAGAAAACATTTTATTGGTCAAAAAAATTGACATGCAGATGATTCATCAATCATTTTGGTTCTTTGTATCAAAAACGAAGACAGAAGCTTCTGTTTTGTCAGTAGTGCAACAGCATATACAGTGGATGACCTCAAAGTTTCAGACACAATCTTCAGTTTTGAAACATGCTGTCTGTCTTCACAGAGATAGACACACTGACACTGGTTTCAGGAACCAGTTTCAAGAGCTAAAGTTCTTTCAGATGTCTAACTGTGTTGGTTCTGTTTTGGGTGTTTTGTTGTTGACCAATTCATTTGCTTGTTGAGCCTGTGAGGTGATGGTTCGGGCCAAGAGGAGTGGGTCTTGGTTGTCGTTCTGTGTCAGTGTTTTTCTCTTCCTCATCAGGATGAGTGCAGGGTTCCTCAGCAGTGTGTAAAGCAGAAGCCAGCGCACGCGTACTCTGCCCCCTCCTGAACATCCTGTTAAACAGCACACAGGCAAATTTATTTTATTGGACTTAAAGAAATGTGTGCTTTGGTTTCAGATATCTGTTATTATTACCTGTGTTATTGCTAAAAGTTGCATAAGAGGGCACTGCAGGTCCTCGTTTCTCCACTATTCTCCCAAGCAGTAGATGGCAGAAAGACACCATAACGGGGTTGCTGTGGTAATGATCAGCAAATATCATCCCTATCCATGTGCTATATCCTGCCACAAAAAAAGTAACATTTAAGATTACATTACTTACATTTTAGAGCCTGTAAAGGGAAATATTCCATCTCCCAATTATAACTGACTGTCAATAGAGGCACAGGAAATCTCTCAGATTACATCAAAAGATCTTCATTTGTGTTCCAAGGATGAACGGAAATCTTACGGGTTTGAAATGACATGAGGGTTGACTGAGTAATTTTTGGGTGAACTATCCCTTTAAGTCTAAATGATATTTGAAAATTTACATTTTCACTGCACAGCCATACATATGCCATTTTTACCTGGATCCATGGACTCATAGCCGCGCTGCATGATGGTCCGATCAATGCGCGACACCAGCCATGTACCCACAATGCAGCTGCTTAAAAGGCGCAAAATACAGTTGCTCAACCCCATAATCACATTATAGAAGAAGAAAAAGTAGTTAAAGCAGTGGAACGCTTTTCTGTGGAAGAACAAAAGAGAGATTAATTATTTCAGAAATATCTTTTAAAAAGACTTTTGTTTCATATTTATAATGATATTTTTCACTCATGACTGTTTAAGGTCATATATTTATAGCCTTTTCTATTTTTTTTTTTTTTTAACTTTATGAAAATTGCTTTTTAATGGTCCTACCTGTTGTTGATTGCAAGAGGCTTTTCTTTGTCTTCAGGTGAGAGTTTGTCCTGCAGGAAAAACACTTGGACCAGAATAATCTGCCCAACCACCAAGGCTATAACTATGAAAATTGTGAGCCTGAAATTACATAAAAACACAATTTAATGCTACTTAAACAGCATCTTAAATAGATAATTATTAGATTATCATAGAAAATGTTAGGGCGTTGGCTATCAAACACACTAATGTTAAAAAGTTTGCGGTCAGTAAGTCTTTTCTTATACTTTCCGTAAAGATGCACTGAATTGATCAAAACTGACCGTAAAGTAAATTTATAATGATACTTTTCTAACTATTTCAAATAAATACTGTTGTTTTGAATGTTCAATTCCACAAACATAAGAAGCAGCACAAATGTTTTCAACATTTATGATAATAAGCACCAAATTAGCATATAAGATCTGAAGGATCATGACACTGAAGGCTGAAGTTATGATGCTGAAAATACAGCTTTGCCATCACAGGAATAATTTAAAATTTTATAAATATATTAAAATAGAAATGTTATTTTCCTAACACACTTACTGACCCCAAACTTTTGAAAAGTAGTTTAAAAATGTTGTCATGCAAATTCAAAAAATGGGCAAATGATAATGCTTATGAAAATAATGTGGAATTGTCAGAACTCACAGAATGACGCCAACACTAGAAAGCCAGCTGAGAAATTGCCCCTTCTGGATTGGTAGAACAACTCCATACACAAACATTAACGCAAAAAGAAACTGCACAAAGTGAACTATCAGAAACCCTGCAGAAAAAAAAAAAATCATTTTAAGCAATGCAGCAAACCATGTCTTTAAATTATTCCATTTATTCGAGTCACACTGACTAAAAACAGGAAAATAGCAAAGTATGCCAAGGGACAGATGCCCGTGAAGCTAATGACCTCTCTGAACACTACTTTTCAATAATCACTACTTTTTCAATAACACTGAATAACTCCAAATTGTAAAGAGTTTTACATACCCCACAGAGTGAAGGCAATCTGCCAGCCTGAATATCTTGTTATAGCAGCCTGAGAGAGAAAAGCATTCGGTATTATGATGAGCCACCTAAATGCCACTGAGTTTGTCTTTTTAATGATGTTGTCAACCTCAGTCTTAGAGGAGACCCCAATGAATCCCTTCACAAATCTTTACTTACCACGCTGACTGCGGGACTTGGTTTGTGGAACTTCTCAGGAAGAAACGTTTTTTGCCCCTTCCACAACCTCTTTAAATGTTTCCTGCAGTCATAAATGCGGCACATTGTTAGGTAAAGTTTTTCTTTTTAATTACTGAAATTGCTATAGTGTTGAATTGTATTTATAAAACCTGTTTAAGCAAGCATACCTGTAACATACTAGCACATGAAACGTGTAAGTAACAGATGTCAGAGTGGAAAAAATGGTTGTCGCCAGCCACGACCCTAATACAAAAATATTAAACATTAAATCACTTTTCAGCATCTATCTATCTATCTATCTATCTATCTATCTATCTATCTATCTATCTATCTATCTATCTATCTATCTATCTATCTATCTATCTATCTATCTATCTATCTATCTATCTATCTATCTATCTATCTATCTATCTATCTATAATTGTAATCCAAATTATTCAACCCCCCTTGCAAATCAGGTTTATTAAAATGTATACAGACATTTGGCTATTTGTAAAGAACGAATCAAACAAAAGTAATAAAAATAGCTCAACACAAAAACATTTTTCAAGTGGTTTCCCCGAATTCAACTGAAAATGGAACTTTTGATGACTTTGTATCAAAATTATTAAACTCCCTGAATAGAATCCCTCACAACAGCACAAATCTGCAAAACAAATGTTGTCTCAAGTACACCTGATGCAACTAATCAAGGGCTT
Organism: Pimephales promelas; assembly: GCF_016745375.1. The sequence continues at coordinate 244,285 of NW_024121161.1, forward strand.
CATTAGTTTAATTTAGTAACATTCAGTTTCATCAAGTAACATTTCAGCCCTAGGGATCAGCGGTATATCTGAAGGAAGAAGAATGAAGCATTTGCTGAAAAGAACACACTGTCTACAGTTAAAGGGATACTCCACTTTTTTTGGAAATAGGTTCAACAGTTGAGTTTTACCATTTTTGAATTCTTTCAGCCGATTTTCTGATATTTACTGTAGAAGAATATCAGTAACCAGACAGTCTGGTCTCATTGACTTCCATAGTATATTTTGTTCCTACTATGGAAGTCAATGAGACCAGAAACTGTCTGGTTACTGATAACTTACTGAATAAAAACAAGAAATTCTTTTTTTTTTTAATCTTACTGACTCCAAATGTTTGAATGGCATTGTCCTATGTACTGAGACTATAAATATAAACAAAAAGATAAGAGAAAAAAAAAGAATCTTACTTCGTGCAACAATGCTGAACTCATTCATTCTGGGAATGAGGGATGTGAAAATGTTGTCTGTGTGATTATAGGATGCTGCTATCTCAGCAAATGAGTCCGTCAAAGCATCTAGTTTGTCAAAGGTGTAGTCACTCAAGCCGTAGTCTGCTAGGGTCATCTGCATATTAGCAAACACATTTGCATTGTCTTAAGTTACTAATCAAAAAACAATAATGCATGGCTACAAGTGAGTGCCAACTGACCATGTACAAACCAATCAAAGAGATAATGCATGTGCCAATCATTCTGTTAGGGAATTTAAAGTGAGGATCCCAGTCATACATTTTTCTTCTGAACCAACTCTTTTCTTCCGGCCTGAGGGAAAATAGAAGAATGAGTATCGGCTGATTGGTTTGAATACAGTACAGTGATAAATGCATGTTCATGAGTGCTTACTGTTCAGAGGGGCGTTTCAGTAGAGTCTGTACATATCTGAACTGATGGAATTGTAGATCCTCCTCATTCTATATATCAGAGAAATATTTATTTATTAAATATTGTTAATTCTTAAACTAATCTTAATTTATATCCGTTTATTATAGGCTACATACTAATGTTCATTTATACAACTTAACTCTTTCCCTGCCAGCTTTTAAAAAATAAAAGTTGCCAGCCACCGCCAGCATTTTTGATCATTTTTCACAAGTAGTTGTATAAATATCTGAACATACAATATATCTAAAACTTTATCTAAAGCTTGAGGTGAATGCATTTTTGTCAGACTGGCTTTTTTTTATTAGTGTGAAGAACATTTTAATAATGTAAAGAACCTTTGTCTACTATAAAGAGTCTTTTGTGCAATGGAAAGGATCCATGAATGTTAAAGGTTCTTCATGAAACCATATGCCAATAAAAGTGTGACGATCAGCAGCCGTGGTGCTCTCGAGAGCCACTAGAGGGCACTCTCTCCCCAGGTTATGTTTCCCCATGGACTCTTTGTGTTTCATTATGTTCAGCTGTGTTTCATTATTGGTTATTGAGTTCCTTATTTAAGCCTGAGTTTTCCCTGTGTCCCTTGCGAAGTCTTGTTACCCTGTAAGCGTGCAATTCCGAGCGTTACTCCCTGTTCTGTGTCTCCGTGTTTCCCTGGACTGTCTTGACCCTTGCCTGTTTCCTGGACTGTTCACGAACCTGTGCTGCCTGCCTCGACCATTGCCTGTTTAGACGCAAGAGTTTCTGGATTGCCCTTTGTTTAATTCTGTATCTAAGTTTGTCTGCTTGTTTCAAGTATAATAAAGTGCTGCACATGGATCCGACCGTCTCTGTCCGTACGTTACAAAAAAGAACCTTCATTATTAATAAATTTTCTAAAAGTAGGCTACTGTTTAAAGGAACACTCCGACTTTTTGGGACTTTAGCTTATTCACCATACCCCCCAGAGTTAGATAAGTCCATACATACCTTTTTCATCTCTGTGCATGCTGTAACTCTGTCTGACGCACCCACCGCTAGCCTAGCTTAGCACAAAGACTGGATGTAAATGGATACAGCTAGCATACTAATCTCAAATAAGTGACAAAATAACGGACACATTTTCTTATTTACATGTTGTGATTTGTATAGTCACAGAGAGTAACAAATAACAAGGTAAAATGAGAGCCATCTTTTTACCATAGCCTATAAAAATTGGGAAACTATATTCTCAGAAAGCGTCATCATGGTATTACCTGGTCTCCCCTGTTTATTGTCGCACCTCTTTACAATACAGCGGACATCCATGATGTAAACTATGCTTTTACTATCTAACAATTGCTGACTCTATACTCCAACTCTGAACGAACTCTCTGCTCCTCCCATGGCACGTCTCAAGTGCTGCGGTAATCACTCCGCCCGAGAGTAGCAGTGCTTCGCCTTCTCAGAATATAGTTCCCAATATTTATACGGTTAAAAGATGGTTGTGTCTCATTTGACTTGTTATTTCACTCTGTGACTGTACAAATCACAACATGTAAATAAGAAAATGTATGCGTTATTTTTTTCACTTATTTGGGATTAGTATGCTAGCTGTATCCATTTACATCCAGTCTTTGTGCTAAGCTAGGCTAGCGGTGGGTGAGTCAGGAGATGAAAAAGGTATGTATGGACTTATCTATCTCTGGGGGATATGGTGAATAAGCTAAAGTCCCAAAAAGTCGGAGTGTTCCTTTAATTTGAACTAATTTATTATCTAATGACAACAAATTTAACCTTATTGTAAATTATTAACATAAAATGAATTCCAACAAGACTGTATCATGATCTGACCTCATCAGCTTGTAGCTGCAGGTGGATTCTTACTGCCTTCACAATGATATACACAAACCGTCCCAGCAGGAAAAGCAGGCACAGAAAGAACGGCCACAGAATGATCCATTTCTCGTTAGGACCTAAAACCTGCAACCAGCAAAATGTGCTTTAATGATCTACTGTCACAACTACATATTATGCTATATCAATTATATTCATCCAAAGACACCACTGCAAGCTTTGTATACTGAGGGATAATAACCTTAACATGCAAACATAAACGTAATAATATAAAGTTAATCATTAATAAATGAAAGTGAATTATTAATAATATTAACCAACCCTTCAGAGGACAGCTTATCGTGTCATACAGTCTCACAATGAGCCTGAAACCCACATTATAGTCAACAGTCAGTTCATCAACACTATATAAAATCCTACAGCTACAAGTACAAACAGAGGAGTATTGAGGTAGGCCAAGATTTCAGATTAAAGATTTATCTACAGTATGTGTGTGAGTAGTTTTTTTTTTTGTACCACATGAGTGTGTATAGAAGACCTAAAGCCCCTCCTAGTGCTCGGTGTGGCGTTGACAGACAAGCAAAGAATGGCAGGTACGCCACGCCAACCTCTATCGCTCCTACCAGGTACAAAATAGCTGAAAGAAACGCACATATATATCAAACTGTAACTTCCCTTTGGTTTACATGACATCATTTTGTTACATTATAAATGTATTTACTGATCAATTTCATGCATTCATTTATTTCAAACCTTTGAATGGTAGAGTATAACAATAAAAATATGTGCATTGTCATAAATAAACTACCTTAGCCCAGTTAGGCACATTAAATGGTGCGTAGGACTCAGAGAAAAGCTGAATCACACTGGGAGCAATAGCACCAAATGCAAAACCATAAGACCATCGGTTACTTTAGATTGCCGATGAAATCCAATGGACTGCAGAGGAAAAACACAATATACACACACAAAGTCTTTAGACAACAAAAAACACAGATGAATATTAAAAGCAGAACTTCATATTTTGTTTCAAAATCACTCACACCAACAATGCCCAAATCGACCCTGAGATACGGAAAGCGATTCTCAAAGGGCTGAGCCTTCGCTCTGCGCTGTACAAATGAAAGCAGAAACACAATGAAGACCTGAAAAACAAAAGAAAATGAACCATTACAAATACACTCTGAGAGAAGTCTAATGATCCAATGATTCTAATAAAGTAGGGAACATGCAGTGTCTCCAAACAGTATTTAGGCAGCAAGTTCACACAAACTGATTAAGTTACTGCAAAATTGATATTCATGTAATCCTGACAATTCTTATTTAATAGTGTAGCATCAGTGTATCATGTAGCAAAAGTGTTGAATGTTATATCCTGAGGGAAGAGAGTTCTGTCTGGACAAATGAAGGCCTTACTCACAGCAGGAACAAGAGAGCAATGCAGGAACAAATCCAAGGAAATTCCTTTCTGACATTCCTCCCTGAGAGACAGAATGGAGAGAGAGTGAATAATGAGAAAGAATGAGCAAGGGTTTAGAGCTTTCATGCTGTATGAATGAATAAAATGGCAGCTGAATGAAAACAGCTTCAATGATTCAATTGATCAAAACATAACTGACCCACTTACTTTAATAAAAGTAGGCATTATTTTCAGGCTAATTATTAATATTGTTTATTGTTATTATATAAGATGTAGATATCTGAACATCGACAGATAAGATTTATCACACACATCACAGTGACCTAAAAACACTTCCCCTTATCAACAGAAAAATTATTTTTGTTACATCATTTTGCAAGATTTGACCTATTTCTATGACCTTTGTTTGAAATACACCATTTTTCTATTTTATTTTCAAATCATTTTAGTTATTGATCAAATTTTACATATTTGAACCATTTCTACAGCTAGTCTCACAGAAAACATGTATTAATATAACTTTTTAAAAGAGAGATAATTACTAATATGTTTTTCTGTGATCGGTTTAGATGATTAAATATTGGTTTAGGTAAAGGACATTTAGTAAATTAAATAATCTTATTTAAATTCAAATGTTAAACTTTTAGTGAAGTTTAAACTCTTAGCATGAACAGAGGCCAACACATTTACCAAAATAAATACTCTAAACATTATAAGAATGTCTTCGCAAGTAGGCCCAACTGAAGGTGTCTACTATTCTTTTCCTGTCATTCTGAAAAGTGTTTCAAAAGCAGAAGTACTCACATGATTTCTGCAATGTCTCCCGTTCTGCTGGTGAAGTACACGAGGGATCTTCTATTGCTCTGTTGCTTATAGACAAAGACTAGAGTAGCTCTCCGTCAGGACCGTCATAACAGACTATAGTTCCAATAAACCATGACATGAAGTACAGCTTCACTTGAACTTCATGAATGAGGATATAGATAGATATCTAGTCACGTGACTGGACAAACTTCGACCTAGGCCACACACGTACTAGTGTCTCACAGAGAGAGAGAGATGTGCCAGTGTGTTTTATTGACTGTACTGTTACTGGTTGTTCAAACATAGATAAGACTTGCTGTTGAACTAGACAGATGATTTAGAGCTCACCCCTTCTCTGTTTGTGTGTTATTAGCATTGCCCAGTGGCGGCATAAACATTAAATGGCATCTTACGCACGCACAAAAGCCATCGACACATGCCGATTGTGCGAAGTGATAGCCTAGCCTAGGCTATGTCCAGTGAGCGTGCGGTATATTTTCATTGACATGAGACCTATGCATGAGACAGAGAATATAATAGACGGGCTTTGTCTGAGCTGAACCAGAGTAATGAACTAACTATGAACAGTATTTTTATTAACCAACGTTAAAAAAAGATTAATAAATACTGTAACAACCACATTGCTCATTCATCATTAACTGTTATCTACCAATCTTTAAAATATTGTAAAAGTACATTAAATTAATTATTTCATGACAAATTATTTGAGAAATAATGCACAGAATTATAAATCCGAATTAAGTTAGTTAATATTGTCACATCATTCATAACACAAAAAAATTAAAAAATAACTAAACAAACTATAATCTAGAGATAACGTTATAGCGGGATATGCTGCTGATCACGGAAATAAACACAAGGGGGCGCCGTTGATGAGATGAGAAGAGTGTTCATGCTATTTTGTATGGAATATCTGTATCTTCACAATATCTTTGCATTTTTTTTAAGTTTCTGAAAGAAGCCCTTTTTACAGTAGTTTTATTATTTGTCTGTTGATTAACATATTTTCATACAGTGACAAGATAAAAAGACCCTTTAACTCTTAAAAACCCCTAGCCTAAAAGTGTATGTGAGTTATTGCATTACATAACAAAATAGAACTGCACACTTAAAACATTTAGCAAAAAAAAAAAAAAGAAGAAGAAGAAAGAAGAAGAAAGAGGTTTGGTCAGAGTTTCTTTTGACACTTTCAGCTTGTCAAACGTTAGTGAAACATTTATATGAAATACTCGTGGTGCTGTAGCACACCTGTGTGGGTATTTGTAGCTAAAAGTAAAAAGGTTATTTGTTTCAAGCGCCTTTTTTATAAAGAGCTGGTGGGGTGGGGGGTACATGTATTATTGTAAATGTTTATTTGATATAGACCAATTTTTTTATTATACTTTATTATAAATTATATTATTTATTTGTTTATTATATTATGTTTAACTACACATTCACTATGAATGTGTGTGGGTGTAAGTTACGTTTCTACAGGCACTAGAAACGCCCACCTCACCGCTGCCACTCCAATGGATCTGCGCTTTCCCAGACAGTACCAATGCCTGAAACACAACGATTAACAGTGGTCAGACGCGATCAATATCATAAAAAGTTTCATGAATAGGATTTTGCTGATATCCGATGAACGACTTGTAACTTGTATTCTTCGCCGTCTCCCATTATTCAGTGAGAATGCCGGAGTCTGTGCTGCTGAATGTGGGTTTCTTGGGTAAATCATGCGTCGTGCTCGTGTGTCTCTGCGGGGTTCACATCATCGTTGCACTGTTTTTATATTTAACAGAGTCACCTACAAAATTTACGAATTACCGGCAAATGCCATCAGACTCTACTTTAGTTATTGTTACTTCACCAAACTCACAGAATTGTCACCCAATATGACAATGGAACAGTAGAAACAAACGTAAATAAAACTGATCTATAACGTTACTGTACTAGAATCGTGTCCTGAGACGTCACCACTTTTGGGTAAGTTTTCGTAAACTTTAAATGATTTACTAGGCTACTATTTGTTCATATTGCTCAGTTTGTTTGTTGATAGGGACTAGTTGACACACATTTTACACAAATGAATATATATTTTTTCAGAATAGGATTATTAGAATTGTATGTGTTTAAAAAAACATGTGTTTTTAAGTCAAAATGTTTATATTTTATTTATTATAGCCCATACATAGCTACATCATAGACGAAATATGCTACATGTTTCAGGTGGTTTTAGTTGTAGGGATAATTTTTATTCTAGAAAGAATCAGATTTAACGAAAATATGTGTAGTGAAGGAGTTATCAATATTTTGGTGGCTTTTTCCAGAAGAGAAAGATTGAACAGTTTCAATGTGAATACCTGTTAAAAAAAAAATATAACCTTCTCCTGCTGGGACCCCAACAGGACATGTTTTTGTTTTCATCCTGAAATGGCGTTCAATTAGTCAGCTACACATCGAGCTTTTGAGGCTATCTTAAAATTGAACTTAAAAGGATTGAACTTAAAAGTCTTATCAGTAAAAAAAGATAGATGGAAAAAAATATTGTGAGTGACAAAGAGAAAAAGAGACAGGGAAATAAAAACAGCCTGATTGAAACAAGAAGTAAACTGTTGTTGCTTAAAATGGGTCTTCCTCTTTCATGTGTGCAAACCTATTGACCCCCACTTCTTATGTGCTCTCCCTCTTTCCGTTCCTATTTCAGTGGGTCCAATGCGAGTTGAATTTTCAGAGAAAGTGGATTTGGATGTGGTACGTAAAGAAAATCCACAGCTGGTGATGGGCGGCAGGTATAAA
>NW_024121161.1:252542-320042 GCF_016745375.1 Pimephales promelas
TGAACGCATCACCTCTCCAGCACTGGAGCGCTCAAGCCGCACCACACCGGGGAATGCTGCGCAGAAAGCTCTCGAGATTGGAATGGCCAACTGCCGGTAAGGAATCATCTCTCCTGTCAGAGCCCGGTAATCTCCTGGAAGACGGGCCATGGCCAACACCATGCTTACTGCTCTGAAGAACAGCTCGCAGCATCTTTTTCACCAACTCCACATCACTCATCCTGCACTCAAACACAAAGACAATCAACTGAAGACACAATGACTACAGACAGCATTTTTGTAACCTAATGAGATGCCAATCTAGAAGAATTTTGAGCATCACAGGCGCATTCAGAGTCATACGAGTTAAAAATACTGTTCTAGGTGGGCATCTTTAGGTGAGACTAATATGCTTTTAAGGTTTATAGTTAGTTATGTCTGTGGTAATTAAGGAATGCTTTGAATCTGCATTACAATAGAGCGACCCATCAAAATCAAGCTGTATAACAGAACAATGGCAAACATTAAAATAAAAAGTTAGGGTTAAATTTATTAACCCCAAGAAACCGGTTTTATTTTTTTTAAGCAAAAAAAAAAAAAACCGTTAGTTGTTAATAAAAATTAAACTTTAATAAAAAAAATTAACGTTAAGTGTTGTGCACTCATTTTATTTTATTGTTAAAAAGGTAACGTTAACGTTATAAGTTACATGTTTTTTTCCCCACATTAAAAATACATATATTACACTTAGACTACATAAACGTATCACGTTTAAACAGTTTAAAAGATTGTCAGCTTATAAGTTACTCTTATAAACTTATTTGTCATCGATCCCTTAGACTGAAATCATTTCCATGTCAAAAGTAACGTCAAGTTAATGGTTTGTGGTTGTTTGAATGTCGTAACGTTATATTAAAATTACAAACATAAAATTTATATTTTAAAGACTAATAATTTTGGTAGTAGGTAACGTTATCAGCCAAGATAACCTTAAACTTGCGTAAACATTAGAATTAACTCAAATATCAAAAAAACAGGCGCGAAGAGAGGAAGCTAACTTTCATCCGACCGTAACGTTAATTGACTAACGTTAGCTAACTTTATTATTCCGTTTGTTTAAACTCGTAAAGAAACTTCTTATTCCCAAATCATAAAAATATCATCAAAAACATTATTAAGGGAAGAACTGTAAATTAAACTCACCTGATTGCTTTTTCTCTTCACACTAAATTAGCAGTTGAAAACCGCGAGCAGAGCACACACGCACGACACGTGCATTTGGGATCACTCCGGAATACGTCATACGTCATCTGAAAACGGCGTGAAGTCAAATTTAGAAAGCCAAAAATAATAAAAAATAAAATAATCCAGCTAAATACAAGTAGGTTATTTACTAATTCTATGATTTACTCAACAAATAAATAAATATGAATAACCCCAACATCCCTGACTAGAAGGGCCAGCCAGGCATCCTTTTAGGCCTAGGAAATATAAAGAGTAGACAATTATTCTACAGCATTTATTTACTCACTTATTAAAATGGTAAAATGGTAATCTTGCTCTGTAAAGGTGCTGAAGGCAAAAACTAAAGCTATATAAAAATAAATAAAATTGGGTGATGACAGTCATGTTGTCACACACCAGCATCTGACTAACTAAACAGGAATCAATGGAGAAAAAGCTTAAGCTTCAGAAAATATTATTAAAATAAGTGAGTTCTTATTATAGTAAATATTATAGTATATTCATGGGCGTAGACTTTCAAAACTTACCAGAAAGTAAAAGTATTTTATATAATTTATAGGCTTTTGTGACACCATTAAATTAACTCACCAAAAGAAATATTTCATATTTTTATTACAAACATACTGACCAATACCACTGAACAAATCATAAAACTTTGTTACAGAAGCTCATAAAAAGCATTAACCCTGAACATACAACCGGATTCGCGTTTTCTCAGTCCAGTTCGCTGATGAAATTTATTTAGTTTTAATTACTTTGACGAGTTCAAAGTTGCAAATTAAAGGGAACGCTCTCATTCTAGAAAACATTTTATTGGTCAAAAAAATTGACATGCAGATGATTCATCAATCATTTTGGTTCTTTGTATCAAAAACGAAGACAGAAGCTTCTGTTTTGTCAGTAGTGCAACAGCATATACAGTGGATGACCTCAAAGTTTCAGACACAATCTTCAGTTTTGAAACATGCTGTCTGTCTTCACAGAGATAGACACACTGACACTGGTTTCCAGGAACCAGTTTCAAGAGCTAAAGTTCTTTCAGATGTCTAACTGTGTTGGTTCTGTTTTGGGTGTTTTGTTGTTGACCAATTCATTTGCTTGTTGAGCCTGTGAGGTGATGGTTCGGGCCAAGAGGAGTGGGTCTTGGTTGTCGTTCTGTGTCAGTGTTTTTCTCTTCCTCATCAGGATGAGTGCAGGGTTCCTCAGCAGTGTGTAAAGCAGAAGCCAGCGCACGCGTACTCTGCCCCCTCCTGAACATCCTGTTAAACAGCACACAGGCAAATTTATTTTATTGGACTTAAAGAAATGTGTGCTTTGGTTTCAGATATCTGTTATTATTACCTGTGTTATTGCTAAAAGTTGCATAAGAGGGCACTGCAGGTCCTCGTTTCTCCACTATTCTCCCAAGCAGTAGATGGCAGAAAGACACCATAACGGGGTTGCTGTGGTAATGATCAGCAAATATCATCCCTATCCATGTGCTATATCCTGCCACAAAAAAAGTAACATTTAAGATTACATTACTTACATTTTAGAGCCTGTAAAGGGAAATATTCCATCTCCCAATTATAACTGACTGTCAATAGAGGCACAGAAATCTCTCAGATTACATCAAAAAGATCTTCATTTGTGTTCCAAGGATGAACGGAAATCTTACGGGTTTGAAATGACATGAGGGTTGACTGAGTAATTTTTGGGTGAACTATCCCTTTAAGTCTAAAATGATATTTGAAAATTTACATTTTCACTGCACAGCCATACATATGCCATTTTTACCTGGATCCATGGACTCATAGCCGCGCTGCATGATGGTCCGATCAATGCGCGACACCAGCCATGTACCCACAATGCAGCTGCTTAAAAGGCGCAAAATACAGTTGCTCAACCCCATAATCACATTATAGAAGAAGAAAAAGTAGTTAAAGCAGTGGAACGCTTTTCTGTGGAAGAACAAAAGAGAGATTAATTATTTCAGAAATATCTTTTAAAAAGACTTTTGTTTCATATTTATAATGATATTTTTCACTCATGACTGTTTAAGGTCATATATTTATAGCCTTTTCTATTTTTTTTTTTTTTTAAACTTTATGAAAATTGCTTTTTAATGGTCCTACCTGTTGTTGATTGCAAGAGGCTTTTCTTTGTCTTCAGGTGAGAGTTTGTCCTGCAGGAAAAACACTTGGACCAGAATAATCTGCCCAACCACCAAGGCTATAACTATGAAAATTGTGAGCCTGAAATTACATAAAAACACAATTTAATGCTACTTAAACAGCATCTTAAATAGATAATTATTAGATTATCATAGAAAATGTTAGGGCGTTGGCTATCAAACACACTAATGTTAAAAAGTTTGCGGTCAGTAAGTCTTTTCTTATACTTTCCGTAAAGATGCACTGAATTGATCAAAACTGACCGTAAAGTAAATTTATAATGATACTTTTCTAACTATTTCAAATAAATACTGTTGTTTTGAATGTTCAATTCCACAAACATAAGAAGCAGCACAAATGTTTTCAACATTTATGATAATAAGCACCAAATTAGCATATAAGATCTGAAGGATCATGACACTGAAGGCTGAAGTTATGATGCTGAAAATACAGCTTTGCCATCACAGGAATAATTTAAAATTTTATAAATATATTAAAATAGAAATGTTATTTTCCTAACACACTTACTGACCCCAAACTTTTGAAAAGTAGTTTAAAATGTTGTCATGCAAATTCAAAAAATGGGCAAATGATAATGCTTATGAAAATAATGTGGAATTGTCAGAACTCACAGAATGACGCCAACACTAGAAAGCCAGCTGAGAAATTGCCCCTTCTGGATTGGTAGAACAACTCCATACACAAACATTAACGCAAAAAGAAACTGCACAAAGTGAACTATCAGAAACCCTGCAGAAAAAAAAAAATCATTTTAAGCAATGCAGCAAACCATGTCTTTAAATTATTCCATTTATTCGAGTCACACTGACTAAAAACAGGAAAATAGCAAAGTATGCCAAGGGACAGATGCCCGTGAAGCTAATGACCTCTCTGAACACTACTTTTCAATAATCACTACTTTTTCAATAACACTGAATAACTCCAAATTGTAAAGAGTTTTACATACCCCACAGAGTGAAGGCAATCTGCCAGCCTGAATATCTTGTTATAGCAGCCTGAGAGAGAAAAGCATTCGGTATTATGATGAGCCATCTAAATGCCACTGAGTTTGTCTTTTTAATGATGTTGTCAACCTCAGTCTTAGAGGAGACCCAATGAATCCCTTCACAAATCTTTACTTACCACGCTGACTGCGGGACTTGGTTTGTGGAACTTCTCAGGAAGAAAAGTTTTTTGCCCCTTCCACAACCTCTTTAAATGTTTCCTGCAGTCATAAATGCGGCACATTGTTAGGTAAAGTTTTTATTTTTAATTACTGAAATTGCTATAGTGTTGAATTGTATTTATAAAACCTGTTTAAGCAAGCATACCTGTAACATACTAGCACATGAAACGTGTAAGTAACAGATGTCAGAGTGGAAAAAATGGTTGTCGCCAGCCACGACCCTAATACAAAAATATTAAACATTAAATCACTTTTCAGCATCTATCTATCTATCTATCTATCTATCTATCTATCTATCTATCTATCTATCTATCTATCTATCTATCTATCTATCTATCTATCTATCTATCTATCTATCTATCTATCTATCTATCTATCTATCTATCTATCTATCTATAATTGTAATCCAAATTATTCAACCCCCCTTGCAAATCAGGTTTATTAAAATGTATACAGACATTTGGCTATTTGTAAAGAACGAATCAAACAAAAGTAATAAAAATAGCTCAACACAAAAACATTTTTCAAGTGGTTTCCCCGAATTCAACTGAAAATGGAACTTTTGATGACTTTGTATCAAAATGATTAAACTCCCTGAATAGAATCCCTCACAACAGCACAAATCTGCAAAACAAATGTTGTCTCAAGTACACCTGATGCAACTAATCAAGGGCTTCATTAGTTTCATTTAGTAACATTCAGTTTCATCAAGTAACATTTCAGCCCTAGGGATCAGCGGTATATCTGAAGGAAGAAGAATGAAGCATTTGCTGAAAAGAACACACTGTCTACAGTTAAAGGGATACTCCACTTTTTTTGGAAATAGGTTCAACAGTTGAGTTTTACCATTTTTGAATTCTTTCAGCCGATTTTCTGATATTTACTGTAGAAGAATATCAGTAACCAGACAGTCTGGTCTCATTGACTTCCATAGTATATTTTGTTCCTACTATGGAAGTCAATGAGACCAGAAACTGTCTGGTTACTGATAACTTACTGAATAAAAACAAGAAATTCTTTTTTTTTTTAATCTTACTGACTCCAAATGTTTGAATGGCATTGTCCTATGTACTGAGACTATAAATATAAACAAAAAGATAAGAGAAAAAAAAAGAATCTTACTTCGTGCAACAATGCTGAACTCATTCATTCTGGGAATGAGGGATGTGAAAATGTTGTCTGTGTGATTATAGGATGCTGCTATCTCAGCAAATGAGTCCGTCAAAGCATCTAGTTTGTCAAAGGTGTAGTCACTCAAGCCGTAGTCTGCTAGGGTCATCTGCATATTAGCAAACACATTTGCATTGTCTTAAGTTACTAATCAAAAAACAATAATGCATGGCTACAAGTGAGCGCCAACTGACCATGTACAAACCAATCAAAGAGATAATGCATGTGCCAATCATTCTGTTAGGGAATTTAAAGTGCGGATCCCAGTCATACATTTTTCTTCTGAACCAACTCTTTTCTTCCAGCCTGAGGGAAAATAGAAGAATGAGTATCGGCTGATTGGTTTGATTACAGTACAGTGATAAATGCATGTTCATGAGTGCTTACTGTTCAGAGGGGCGTTTCAGTAGAGTCTGTACATATCTGAACTGATGGAATTGTAGATCCTCCTCATTCTATATATCAGAGAAATATTTATTTATTAAATATTGTTAATTCTTAAACTAATCTTAATTTATATCCGTTTATTATAGGCTACATACTAATGTTCATTTATACAAGTTAACTTAACTCTTTCCCTGCCAGCTTTTAAAAAATAAAAGTTGCCAGCCACCGCCAGCATTTTTGATCATTTTTCACAAGTAGTTGTATAAATATCTGAACATACAATATATCTAAAACTTTATCTAAAGCTTGAGGTGAATGCATTTTTGTCAGACTGGCTTTTTTTTATTAGTGTGAAGAACATTTTAATAATGTAAAGAACCTTTGTCTACTATAAAGAGTCTTTTGTGCAATGGAAAGGTTCCATGAATGTTAAAGGTTCTTCATGAAACCATATGCCAATAAAAGTGTGACGATCAGCAGCCGTGGTGCTCTCGAGAGCCACTAGAGGGCACTCTCTCCCCAGGTTATGTTTCCCCATGGACTCTTTGTGTTTCATTATGTTCAGCTGTGTTTCATTATTGGTTATTGAGTTCCTTATTTATGCCTGAGTTTTCCCTGTGTCCCTTGCGAAGTCTTGTTACCCTGTAAGCGTGCAATTCCGAGCGTTACTCCCTGTTCTGTGTCTCCGTGTTTCCCTGGACTGTCTTGACCCTTGCCTGTTTCCTGGACTGTTCACGAACCTGTGCTGCCTGCCTCGACCATTGCCTGTTTAGACCAAGAGTTTCTGGATTGCCCCTTTGTTTAATTCTGTATCTAAGTTTGTCTGCTTGTTTCAAGTATAATAAAGTGCTGCACATGGATCCGACCGTCTCTGTCCGTACGTTACAAAAAGAACCTTCATTATTAATAAATTTTCTAAAAGTAGGCTACTGTTTAAAGGAACACTCCGACTTTTTGGGACTTTAGCTTATTCACCATACCCCCCAGAGTTAGATAAGTCCATACATACCTTTTTCATCTCTGTGCATGCTGTAACTCTGTCTGACGCACCCACCGCTAGCCTAGCTTAGCACAAAGACTGGATGTAAATGGATACAGCTAGCATACTAATCTCAAATAAGTGACAAAATAACGGACACATTTTCTTATTTACATGTTGTGATTTGTATAGTCACAGAGAGTACAAATAACAAGGTAAAATGAGAGCCATCTTTTAACCGTAGCCTATAAAAATTGGGAACTATATTCTCAGAAAGCGTCATCATGGTATTACCTGGTCTCCCCTGTTTATTGTCGCACCTCTTTACAATACAGCGGACATCCATGATTGTAAACTATGCTTTTACTATCTAACAATTGCTGACTCTATACTCCAACTCTGAACGAACTCTCTGCTCCTCACCATGGCACGTCTCAAGTGCTGCGGTAATCACTCCGCCCGAGTAGCAGTGCTTCGCCTTCTCAGAATATAGTTCCCAATATTTATACGGTTAAAAGATGGCTGTGTCTCATTTGACTTGTTATTTCACTCTGTGACTGTACAAATCACAACATGTAAATAAGAAAATGTATGCGTTATTTTTTTCACTTATTTGGGATTAGTATGCTAGCTGTATCCATTTACATCCAGTCTTTGTGCTAAGCTAGGCTAGCGGTGGGTGAGTCAGGAGATGAAAAAGGTATGTATGGACTTATCTATCTCTGAGGGATATGGTGAATAAGCTAAAGTCCCAAAAAGTCGGAGTGTTCCTTTAATTTGAACTAATTTATTATCTAATGACAACAAATTTAACCTTATTGTAAATTATTAACATAAAATGAATTCCAACAAGGCTGTCTCATGATCTGACCTCATCAGCTTGTAGCTGCAGGTGGATTCTTACTGCCTTCACAATGATATACACAAACCGTCCCAGCAGGAAAAGCAGGCACAGAAAGAACGGCCACAGAATGATCCATTTCTCGTTAGGACCTAAAACCTGCAACCAGCAAAATGTGCTTTAATGATCTACTGTCACAACTACATATTATGCTATATCAATTATATTCATCCAAAGACACCACTGCAAGCTTTGTATACTGAGGGATAATAACCTTAACATGCAAACATAAACGTAATAATATAAAGTTAATCATTAATAAATGAAAGTGAATTATTAATAATATTAACCAACCCTTCCAGAGGGACAGCTTATCGTGTCATACAGTCTCACAATGAGCCTGAAACCCACATTATAGTCAACAGTCAGTTCATCAACACTATATAAAATCCTACAGCTACAAGTACAAACAGAGGAGTATTGAGGTAGGCCAAGATTTCAGATTAAAGATTTATCTACAGTATGTGTGTGAGTAGTTTTTTTTTTGTACCACATGAGTGTGTATAGAAGACCTAAAGCCCCTCCTAGTGCTCGGTGTGGCGTTGACAGACAAGCAAAGAATGGCAGGTACGCCACGCCAACCTCTATCGCTCCTACCAGGTACAAAATAGCTGAAAGAAACGCACATATATATCAACTGTAACTTCTCTTTGGTTTACATGACATCATTTTGTTACATTATAAATGTATTTACTGATCAATTTCATGCATTCATTTATTTCAAACCTTTGAATGGTAGAGTATAACAAATACAAATATGTGCATTGTCATAAATAAACTACCTTTAGCCCAGTTAGGCACATTAAATGGTGCGTAGGACTCAGAGAAAAGCTGAATCACACTGGGAGCAATAGCACCAAATGCAAAACCATAAGACCATCGGTTACTTAGATTGCCGATGAAATCCAATGGACTGCAGAGGAAAACACAAATACACACACAAAGTCTTTAAACTAAAAACCAAACTAAAAACACAGATGAATATTAAAAGCAGAACTTCATATTTTGTTTCAAAATCACTCACACCACAATGCCAAATCGACCCCTGAGATACGGAAAGCGATTCTCAAAGGGCTGAGCCTTCGCTCTGCGCTGTACAAATGAAAGCAGAAACACAATGAAGACCTGAAACACAAAGAAAATGAACCCCATTACAAATACACTCTGAGAGAAGTCTAATGATCCAATGATTCTAATAAAGTAGGGAACATGCAGTGTCTCCAAACAGTATTTAGGCAGCAGTTCACACAAACTGATTAAGTTACTGCAAAAATGATATTCATGTAATCCTGACAATTCTTATTTAATAGTGTAGCATCAGTGTATCATGTAGCAAAAGTGTTGAATGTTATATCCTGAGGGAAGAGAGTTCTGTCTGGACAAATGAAGGCCTTACTCACAGCAGGAACAAGAGAGCAATGCAGGAACAAATCCAAGGAAATTCCTTTCTGACATTCCTCCCTGAGAGACAGAATGGAGAGAGAGTGAATAATGAGAAAGAATGAGCAAGGGTTTAGAGCTTTCATGCTGTATGAATGAATAAAATGGCAGCTGAATGAAAACAGCTTCAATGATTCAATTGATCAAAACATAACTGGCCCACTTACTTTAATAAAAGTAGGCATTATTTTCAGGCTAATTATTAATATTGTTTATTGTTATTATATAAGATGTAGATATCTGAACATCGACAGATAAGATTTATCACACACATCACAGTGACCTAAAAACACTTCCCCTTATCAACAGAAAAATTATTTTTGTTACATCATTTTGCAAGATTTGACCTATTTCTATGACCTTTGTTTGAAATACACCATTTTTCTATTTTATTTTCAAATCATTTTAGTTATTGATCAAATTTTACATACATTTGAACCATTTCTACAGCTAGTCTCACAGAAAACATGTATTAATATAACTTTTTAAAAGAGAGATAATTACTAATATGTTTTTCTGTGATCGGTTTAGATGATTAAATATTGGTTTAGGTAAAGGACATTTAGTCAATTAAATAATCTTATTTAAATTCAAATGTTAAACTTTTAGTGAAGTTTAAACTCTTAGCATGAACAGAGGCCTACACATTTACCAAAATAAATACTCTAAACATTATAAGAATGTCTTCGCAAGTAGGCCAACTGAAGGTGTCTACTATTCTTTTCCTGTCATTCTGAAAAGTGTTTCAAAAGCAGAAGTAACTCACATGATTTCTGCAATGTCTCCCGTTCTGCTGGTGAAGTACACGAGGGATCTTCTATTGCTGTTGCTTATAGACAAAGACTAGAGTAGCTCTCCGTCAGGACCGTCATAACAGACTATAGTTCCAATAAACCATGACATGAAGTACAGCTTTCACTTGAACTTCATGAATGAGGATATAGATAGATATCTAGTCACGTGACTGGACAAACTTCGACCTAGGCCACACACGTACTAGTGTCTCACAGAGAGAGAGAGATGTGCCAGTGTGTTTTATTGACTGTACTGTTACTGGTTGTTCAAACATAGATAAGACTTGCTGTTGAACTAGACAGATGATTTAGAGCTCACCCCTTCTCTGTTTGTGTGTTATTAGCATTGCCCAGTGGCGGCATAAACATTAAATGGCATCTTACGCACGCACAAAAGCCATCGACACATGCCGATTGTGCGAAGTGATAGCCTAGCCTAGGCTATGTCCAGTGAGCGTGCGGTATATTTTCATTGACATGAGACCTATGCATGAGACAGAGAATATAATAGACGGGCTTTGTCTGAGCTGAACCAGAGTAATGAACTAACTATGAACAGTATTTTTATTAACCAACGTTAAAAAAGATTAATAAATACTGTAACAACCACATTGCTCATTGTCATGCATTAACTGTTATCTACCAATCTTTAAAATATTGTAAAAGTACATTAAATTAATTATTTCATGACAAATTATTTGAGAAATAATGCACAGAATTATAAATCCGAATTAAGTTAGTTAATATTGTCACATCATTCATAACACAAAAAAATTAAAATAACTAAACAAACTATAATCTAGAGATAACGTTATAGCGGGATATGCTGCTGATCACGGAAATAAACACAAGGGGGCGCCGTTGATGAGATGAGAAGAGTGTTCATGCTATTTTGTATGGAATATCTGTATCTTCACAATATCTTTGCATTTTTTTTAAGTTTCTGAAAGAAGCCCTTTTTACAGTAGTTTTATTATTTGTCTGTTTGATTAACATATTTTCATACAGTGACAAGATAAAAAGACCCTTTAACTCTTAAAAACCCCTAGCCTAAAAGTGTATGTGAGTTATTGCATTACATAACAAAATAGAACTGCACACTTAAAACATTTAGCAAAAAAAAAAAAAGAAGAAGAAGAAGAAGAAGAAGAGGTTTGGTCAGAGTTTTCTTTTGACACTTTCAGCTTGTCAAACGTTAGTGAAACATTTATGAAATACTCGTGGTGCTGTAGCACACCTGTGTGGGTATTTGTAGCTATAAGTAAAAAGGTTATTTGTTTCAAGCGCCTTTTTTATAAAGAGCTGGTGGGGGGTACATGTATTATTGTAAATGTTTATTTGATATCTAGGCCAATTTTTTATTATACTTTATTATAAATTATATTATTTGTTCATTATATTATGTTTAACTACACATTCACTATGAATGTGTGTGGGTGTAAGTTTCTACAGGCACTAGAAACGCCCACCTCACCGCTGCCACTCCAATGGATCTGCGCTTTCCCAGACATTACCAATGCCTGAAACACAACGATTTACAGTGGTCAGACGCGATCAATATCATAAAAAGTTTCATGAATAGGATTTTGCTGATCATCCGATGAACGACTTATAACCTGTATTCTTCGCCGTCTCCCATTATTCAGTGAGAATGCCGGAGTCTGTGCTGCTGAATGTGGGTTTCTTGGGTAAATCATGCGTCGTGCTCGTGTGTCTCTGCGGGGTTCACATCATCGTTGCACTGTTTTTATATTTAACAGAGTCACCTACAAAATTTACGAATTACCGGCAAATGCCATCAGACTCTACTTTAGTTATTGTTACTTCACAAACTCACAGAATTGTCACCCAATATGACAATGGAACAGTAGAAACAAACGTAAATAAACTGATCTATAACGTTACTGTACTAGAATCGTGTCCTGAGACGTCACCACTTTTGGGTAAGTTTTCGTAAACTTTAAATTATTTACTAGGCTACTATTTGTTCATATTGCTCAGTTTGTTTGTTGATAGGGACTAGTTGACACACATTTTACACAAATTAATCTATATTTTTTCAGAATAGGATTATTTAGAATTGTATGTGTTTAAAAAAACATGTGTTTTTAAGTCAAAATGTTTATATTTTATTTATTATAGCCCATACATAGCTACATCATAGACGAAATATGCTACATGTTTCAGGTGGTTTTAGTTGTAGGGATATTTTTATTCTAGAAAGAATCAGATTTAACGAAAATATGTGTAGTGAAGGAGTTATCAATATTTTGGTGGCTTTTTCCAGAAGAGAAAGATTGAACAGTTTCAATGTGAATACCTGTTAAAAAAAATAATATAACCTTCTCCTGCTGGGACCCCCAACAGGACATGTTTTTGTTTTCATCCTGAAATGGCGTTCAATTAGTCAGCTACACACCGAGCTTTTGAGGCCAACTTAAAATTGAACTTAAAAGGATTGAACTTAAAAGTCTTATCAGTAAAAAAGATAGATGGAAAAAAATATTGTGAGTGACAAAGAGAAAAAGAGACAGGGAAATAAAAACAGCCTGATTGAAACAAGAAGTAAACTGTTGTTGCTTAAAATGGGTCTTCCTCTTTCATGTGTGCAAACCTATTGACCCCCACTTCTTATGTGCTCTCCCTCTTTCCGTTCCTATTTCAGTGGGTCCAATGCGAGTTGAATTTTCAGAGAAAGTGGATTTGGATGTGGTACGTAAAGAAAATCCACAGCTGGTGATGGGCGGCAGGTATAAACCCGGTGACTGTTTGGCTCTGCAAAAAGTGGCATTAATCATCCCATTCAGAAACAGAGATGAACACCTGAAATACTGGCTCCACTACATACATCCCATCCTACAGAGACAGCAGCTTGATTATGGGATTTATGTCATAGAACAGGTACAGCACTAACAACCTATTTATTTACTACTCCATCTTACTCAGATGACAGCAGCTGAGTGGACAAGAAATCTGTGGTTTGCACACAAATCAATCAAATGAGCTAAAATAAAATCCACACCTAATCAAACCACACAAACCTGCAATAGATTCATTCATTGTTAGATAGATAGACAGACATACTTTTGCAGGTTAGACTTTTCTTCAGGTGACCTTGAAGTATGGAAATGTGGTGAAATGGCTTTGCATAGACAAGATCTTTCACATTTGACTGCTTTGAAATTTGCTACACAATAACAACGAAAGGGAAAACGAGAAATGCAACATCTGAACACTAACATAAATAGAACATGTAACACCTGTTTTTTTGGGTGTTGATACTTTTATGTATTTATAAGTAAATTTTAAAGCTGAACTTTGGATCTTTGGTGCTGGATTGGTTCTGAAAGGCATCTGTCACGACACACACTTACAAAAGGTTAGGATCCAAATGCATTTATTTGTAAAAACGTAAATCCAGGCATGCTAAAGGTCAAAGTGTATACAAAACAATCCAAAACAAGCGCAACCAGACCTCAGTGTAACATACAACAAGGACTCCGTAACAAACACTAAACAGGCAGGGTATTTATACACACAGAACTAACAATTATGATGGGGAACAACTGGGTGTAATGAACCGTGATGAGAGCAGACAAGAATTGTGGGAAATGCAGTTCCTAATGTGAATGACACCATGGGGGAAGAGGACCTCTAGTGGACCCCGGGGAACATAAACGGTTAAACCAACACGGACAGCATCTCAGACTACTGCTATGTTAAAAATGGTCAATATGGGCTCTGAAATAAACACTACTCTTCCAAATGTTGTGGTCAGTGACACGTTTTAATGTCTATTATGCTTACCAAGGCTGCATTTATTTGATCAAAGAGATTCTGAAAATAATTTAAAATGTTAATTTTTAACCTTTCACCAAATACATGGCTCAGTACATCAGTACATAGCTACCTCCTCTATTTTGTTTTGTTTTTTCTTGTCATTTTAGCCTCATTTTCATGCTCTGTTCACCTTCTTCACAAGAAAATCAGCATGCAAAATGTCATGCAGACTTTAGGCCCTTTCTTGTACCCAGCGTGATCGACTTTGTACACCGGAATCGACTTCAAAAAGGAATGTATCATTCCTATTTTTCAACCCGACACACAGCGTACTTTTCCCTCAACAGAGTATTTAGGTTCCAATACAATAGTATGTATAATTATTTTGTATATATATATATATACACATATGCATGTATTTATTTACAAAAAATGTGTTATTTAATATATCAAAAATTTATAGTTATGTATAATATTAATTTTGTATAAATATATATAAAGTATATACATGCAAATATTTCTTAAATATGTATGCATGTGTGTGTATTTATATATACAAAATAATTATACACACTACACGTACATATATTACGTAGCCTAAACACAAACTTTTATTTTGGATGCGATTAATCGCATTTAATCGTTTCACAGCCCTAGGGGCGCAAGAGTAATTTACCGAGATCCGCCGACAAAGTTATTTGCATTGCAAGTTTGATACTTGCGTTTAGCTGTAGTCATTAAGGTCTAATCAATGTTAAAGCAATATGTTTTGCATAAAACCAATGGACAGTTTACATGTGATCTTTACATTCCTGCCCAAAATTAAGTTGTGTTTCATGACATTTAATGTGACCTTGCTTTATCCTGCATGTTTAGGAAGGACAGGACACATTCAACAGGGCGAAACTGCTCAACGTGGGTTACGCAGAGTCCCTAAAGGAGTATGATTATGACTGTTTCATCTTCAGTGATGTAGACATCATTCCTATGGACGACCGCAACACCTACAAGTGCTCCAGCCAGCCGCGTCACCTCTCTGTGTCCATGGACAAATTTGGTTTTAGGTAAGATGAAGCTTTACCGTAGAAGGATATGTAACATTTGTTAAGTGACACAAGCGTCTGAAAGTTTTAATTGCCTTTAAAAAAACAGTCCCTCAAAAATCTATTTACCTAAAAACAAATGACCTTAAAGTCAAGCGCAGGTCGCATATTCAACGTTTACATAAATGAAATAACCTGTTATGTTAGAATGAAGATGGCTAATATTGTATTTTCATGAACGTTGTTCCTGCATCATTTGAATAAAGTATTTGATCACAATGCAGCTATAACCTGTGACGTGGTTATACCAACACTATACCGGATGAACCGGGTGTGTTAAAGTAAACAGTCAACCCAAGACAATCCTTCATATAAGGAAGCTGATAAAGAGCTGGGAACAACTGAAACTGTAATATGAATTAATACTGCCATACTAGAGTCATGAACAATAGAAGCTGAAACAGATTAACCAAGAACAAGAAAATAATAAATGAATCTTTGAATATAAAGCCACACAAAGATGAAATGCCACATGTTGTTATGTTGCTATAACACTATTTTGCTTTGGTTCTATGTTTGTGATATAATATTTATTATATTTACATTGATCAAAAGTTATTATAAGATTTATATTTCAAATAAATGCTGTCCTTTTGAACTTTCTAATCATCAAATAGGCCTAATCTTGAACAGTAGCCTATGTATCATTGTTTCCACAAAAATCTTAAGCAGCACAACTGTTTTCAGTTTTGATAAAAATAAGAAATATTTCTTGGGCACCAAGTGTTTTCTGAAGGATCATCTGATACTGAAGACTGAAGTATTGATGCTGAAGATTGATTTTAGAAGAGAAGTTACATATAGCACCTTTAACGTTATCCTTAGCGTTTTACGTTATCGTCCTTGGTGTGAACGGGCCTTAATTATGACATCCAAACTCATAAATAGGAAGTTATCACTTGCACAAACTTCATATGGTCTCAGAATGTGGTTATTTTTTATATATTGATTATATTATTAAGTTTTTGTTTGAATACAGGTTGCCATATAAACAGTATTTTGGGGGTGTATCAGCAATGAGTAAACAGCAGTTTCAAAAGATTAATGGCTTTCCTAATAACTATTGGGGCTGGGGAGGAGAAGACGATGACATCTTTAACAGGTGAGGAAAATATCGAACTGTTACTATTAATTACAAATTCTGTCCTATTATGTACAAGATCATTTAGACAAACATGCAAGATGCTTGTTTTTTATAATGACAACCCTCAGAATAGTTTTAGCCTGTTATTGAATATGGCAATGTTAATGTATTTGGACTTGCAAAGTCAAGTCACCTTTATTTATGTAGCACTTTATACGATACAGATTGTTTCAAAGCAGCTTTACAGTGATAACAGGAAAATGATTCAATGATTGATTCAATGTTTCTTCTGTTCTTGGGCTCAGTCGAGGGGCCAGTTCTCCTCTGGCCAATGAATGAACACTATTTCAAAACAAGTATAGACTTGCTACTGATAATAGATACACAGACACATAGCAGATCAGGGCAGGCGGAGCTGAAGGGTTTCAGAGGAACTCTAATAATAATGACTATTTTATGTTGAGCAAGCAATCCCATTGGCTGCAGGATCAGCAGAGGCCACTCACATTGTGCCATATGATGATAATGATGTGATTTCTTGTAGATTGCATGTAAAGGAGTCTGTGCCGAGTTTTAATAAGGGCTATTCTCTTTGAAGGATGACGTTTCAAGGAATGAAAATATCAAGACCAAGTGGAGACATCGGTAAATGCAGAATGATTCGTCACTCAAGAGACAAGAAAAATGAGGCAAACCCACAGAGGTAATCTCTTTCACTCATACATTACGTAGTACGTACACTCTTAAAAATAAAGGTATTGGTAGGCACTGATGGTTTTATGAGGAACCTTTAAAATTCATGGAACGTTTCCAATGCACAAAAAGGTTATTCTTAAATGTTCCTCATACTAATAACAAGTTTCTTTGGGGACCCCAAAATGATTCTTCTATGACATTGCTGTAGGCAACCTTTATTTTTAAGAGTGTAGACATGCATGAATACAAGACAGATTGAATGACTTTCTAAAGCCGTATCTCTGTATTATAGATTTAAGAAAATTGCTCACACAAAACAGACAATGCACACGGATGGCATCAAATCGCTCAAATACAAAGTGATAAATATAGAGAAAGACCAACTCTACACCAAAATCACCGTGGACATCGGCAAACCATGAAAACCCTCAGAAGAAACCTGTCTCGCTGCAACTCTTCAGGGATTTTTAGATTGCACTGATATCGAATTTTATCGAACTTTACACCGAATCGGTTCAAACCAAGTGAAAAAAGTCTTCTTCTTTTGTAAAAGAAAGCATTGTTGGAAAACTAAGTTTGAAAATAAAATCTTCTTAGTGAAAGATTAACAAACCTGGGTGAAATTAGACTCACCCGTGTGCCTTATATGCATATAAATATCTATGTTTATATTTAACATATGTCTGTCTTTAAATTAGTCTTCCATAAATCTTCCATTCAAAGATGCAGGTCAAGTGTTTGCCTATAACACAAACCTGCACACTCCATTCAAACCCCCTTACAGAGCTTTTCGTATACTTATGACATATTTTGGTAGTAAATATGCATTGATAGTTTGAGTCTAACTTTACATTTCATGTTATCATGCTAAGTACTGAAGGATTAAGTATGAACAAAATTATTCAATACATTGGTATTGTTTTGTTCTATTGTTTTACAATATCATATACATAATGGACACTCTTGTAAAGTGTTATTTTCCAAATAGAACATCATTTTGATTGGTGGAGGTTGAGTGTTGTGTACGCCTTAGACAATGAGAAATATTTCACACTAGGCCAGTGGGTCCTGTTATTTGTTACTGATATGATTAGGGGGAAAAATAGCTATGAACTATGAAAGAGAACTGAAAAGGCAAGTGCTAACACTGCTGATGGGAAAATATAGAGTTAGACTATGTACAAAGTTTTGGGGTCGGTAAGATTTTTTTTATGTTTTGGAAAGAAGTCTCTTATGCTCACCAAGGATGCATTTATTTGGTAAAAAATTGAATTGTTTTCTATTTTATTGTATTTGAACATTTTTATTTATTCCTGTGATGGCAAAGGTGATTTTTTAGCATCATTACGGCAGTCTTCAGTGTCACATGGTCATTCAGAAACCGTTCTAATATGCTGATTTGGTGCTCAATAAACTTTTCTTATTATTATCAATGTTGAAAACATCTGTGCTGTTTTTGTTTAAAAAATATTCAGGGTACTTTGATGAATAAAAAGTTCAAAAGAACAGCATTTATTTGAAATAGAAATCTTTTAATATACCGGTCTACTGTCACTTTTAATGCGTCTTGCTGAATATAAGTTACACTAGTTACACATTTACAAGGTACTAAAAATAATCCGCCCTACCTTCCGGGTTCATTCTTGCAACCCTGAAACAATAAAACATGTTTACATACTGCATTTTTTTTTAAATCTCAAGTCATTTTTACGAAATGCAGAGCAACATTGTAGTGACTTAACTCCTATTTTACACACCCACAGCCTTAGGTTGCTACAGACTGTAGTATAATCAACAAAGATTTATATCAATTGATTAATATTAATCAAACAGACTGATCAAAAATAGCTGTAGCTCAAAAAGAACAATTTCAGAAATCTGAATATAAATAATAATGCTGCCCTCATTTCACATACATGAACCAAACAACACGGTGTGGCATTTCATCTTTATGTGGCTTTAATGGGACACCATGCAGGAATTGTTTTTGGAGTACTTGTGTTTAACGTTACTGTTGTAAACCTAGAAATAATAAATACATAGACGCCCTACTGGCCGCTGGAGCTTACGTCAACGGCACTTCTCATAGCGAGAACTGAGAAAAATGCCTGTTTCGTGTGCTTCTTTACTTATTAAACTTATTTTATTTCACCTAGTTGCCAACATTTTTCATTTTTGTTTATTTAGGAAATGACTAAAACTAATTTAACTAAAACTGTAGAAAATGTAAGATAATGAAGAGAAAAATAGAGATATTTTAATGTATATTATTAGTATGTGTAAATTAATGTAAAAAAAAAAATCTAATTCAAAACTTTATCATAAAATATAATTGAATAGCCGTGATTTAAAAGAACTCTGGTGGTCCTAGAGCATAAGGCCAGTTGTTGGGACATAAAGGGTTGAAGAAGAAATAAAGAAATACATATTTCAGATGCTTTATTTTGACCATGAATCTTCATGATCCTGTGTGCTCTGCAGGAGTTTAACAGTCTCCATCACGTGTGATTAAAATTTCTGATTTGGTTCTCCTAAAAAAGGACACAAAATGTAATCATTTTATAAAAATATATATATAATCTACTCTAATTGTTTGTGTGTATGTCTGTGAACGTGACCTACAGTCTTTCCACACACAGCAAGCACTCGTTGCCGTAGGTGTTTCCGTCACTGCCGCACACAGGCGCGAGGTTCATAGGACAAGCCAGGATCTCCGCCATCTCAGCGCACACAGGCTACAAAACACACACATCCACGTGCGTCAGACTAATTAAACCACTGCATTACAATAGTTTTAACCACGAAAAGTTCAATGAAAACAATAGTTACACATTTACAAGGTAAAGAAAAAATCCTCCTTACCTTTCGGGCTGAGCCAGTTGCTCCTTGCGCCCCTGAAACAGTTTTAATTACTTTACATATTGCATTTCTGACCGAAGAGGTTAAACATGTTCCTGTTCTTGTAATGTTTAAGTAATGCAGAGCAACATTGTTGTGATGTAAACACCTATTTTGCAGCCTTAGTTTGTTACAAACTGTACTATAATTAACAAAGACTACAGATAATTAGAATCAATTGATTAAATTTGACACTCATCATAGGCTTTATGTTGACGCACCCAAATATGTACCTGAAGGGATCAGCAGAAGCAAGCCGAACAGAAGCACTATAGACATATTGACAAAGAATGAGCCCTATAGTACTCACATGACTTTATATGACGATAATGAAGTGTGGGAATTACAACACTTGAACACACATGCACAGACCCACTACTAGAGATAAGACCGTTTAAAGGGATAGTTCACTTTATTACAGATTTCCATGACGCATGCGTGAGAACTGTGATCTTTTTCTACTCCTTCTAGTTCAGTTTTCGCGCATGTTAAACTACATGCTAATCATACTAGCTTCTTGCTAAAAACATGCTAGCATGATGCTAACAACATGCTAATTGTGCAAGCATGCTAGCAACATGCTAGTCATAAAACAACATGCTAATCATGCTAGTTACATGCTAATAATGTTAGCATCATGCTAGCTACTAGGGCTGTAACGATACACCAAACCCACAATTCGGTTTGTATCACGATTTTTGACCCACGACTCGATTCGTATCGCCATTCTATCACGGGGCGGGGCTTGGGATGAAAAATAGATTTTGAGAGGAAAAAATATACAAGTATTTTTATTAAATAACATTTGGAAAAACGTATAGAATCTGAACACCAAAAAACAATAATAACTATGCAAATTATTAAACTAAACTAGGCAGTGTAGGCTGCTGCTTTTGGGTGGTTTTCTGTGCTCCAACTATATATTTTTTTTATAAGGCCCTTCTTGTTTAGAACTTCATGCATGTGTATTGCATGTTAAACAAGTACATAATGTAATGATAAAAAGACTGTTAACAACATATTAATTGTCTACATGCTAATCATGCTACTATAGGAACAATTCTGCAAAAGCTATATCTCTGCATCAGAACATTGTATAAAGATGGGGGTTGGGTCTTTTGACTCATTCTAGCAAACAGGACTTCCAACATGATACACATGCTAGCTGTGAATAGCTACATAATAATAGAGATTAAGTTAGTATTTGCGCCCTAGCAACACGCTAGCAACTGAATAGCTACCCACCCCAAATACCCTAGCAACCGCCTATCAACACCCTAGCAACCACCCACCCAGAACACCCTAGCAACCACACAAAATACCTTAGAACACCCTAGCAAACTTTAACCTACTTTAATATTTAAACTAATTTGACCTTTAAACTTTCTAATCCAAACTCTCTCAAGCCAACTTAAAGTTTGTTTCGTTCAATTTTATCTCAATGCACCAGTTCAGTTAAGAGTCTGGAGTGCTACTTGCTTGTCCTTGCGTTGCTTTGGGGATTCCCTTTTGTAGGCATAAAAGGGTGTTTCCCTGTTTCGTTGTTTGGTGGTCTCCTCGTGCCTGTATAGATGTCTCTGGGCGGCCAATCATGTGGTGTGTTGGTGGATGGATGAAAGTCTTTTGAAGTTCGAACTTCGAAGCGCTTTGCAGTCGAAATGGTTTACCGAAACTTTGCAGCAAAAGTTAACTCAGAATTGAAACTCTGGGTTCCATCCATAGAGCAATGGCCAAACCAGGAGAGCCAACCAGGATTTGGAGAGATAGTGTTGCGAAGTTTGGTGTCAAAGAATTCTTCATCCTGCAGTCAGCAACTCTCTGTGGTTGAGTATAACTCGTTACCAGTGTCATCTACAGGCCTATCTCCGTTTGAGTGTAGCTTAGGTTACCAGGCACCCATTTTTCCTAGTCTGGAATCCGAACTCCCGATGCCCTCCGCCCACGACATCATCCAGACGTGTCACCACACATCCCATGAGACTCTGCTCCTGGTGGGGGCGGGCACCAAGGCTAAGGCCGATCGCCACCGGTCGAAGCCTCCCGTATACATCGTGGGTCAAAAAGTGTGGCTTTCTACTAAGAACATTCCTCTCCGCTCCGTTTCTAATAATTTAGCTCCCAAATTTAGCTCCCAAACTTCCTCCTTCATACAGGATTATTCATACCACCTTTCATGTGTCCCGGTTCCTCCCCCGCCGCGACTAGTTGATGGGGAACCCACATATTCGGTAAATCTCTTTCTGTACTCAAGGCAGAGGGGACGCCGATTTAAGAATCTGGTGAACTGGGAAGATTACGGTCTGGAGGAGAGAAGTTGGGTATCAGCTAAGGACATCCTGGATCACTCCCTTATCGATGATTACAATCGACAGGTAAGGGTGTCTGGGAATGTCTGGAGGCATTATGGGAGGGAGGGTAAAGTCACGGTTCATATCTTCACTGGACCCCCCTTGTCTTGTGACTTTGTTATTGTGCATGTTTCTATGGGCGTGCCCCAGGTCACAGACAACAAAGGCACCACACGATACATTCAACTGGAAACAGAGAACATGGGAACATCAATGGAACAGGAACTAACCAGGAAACATACCACAACGATCTGATAAAGACAAGAAGTATATATATCAGCACCGCTGATCAGCAGCAGCTGGCGCAGATAATGAGATGAAGCTGACAGTACTGATCAGCGGTAGTGATCATGACCACGCCCATACACACACGCACAATAACAAAGTCATGAGACAAGGAGGGTCCAGTGAAGCTAAGAACCATGACATAAATATCTTACATTGAGAGGCTTTGCTGACCTCTTGTGGAAAATAATAACATGACATTTCATGACACTGATTGGCCTTATAGCTCTATGGAACAAATGAGCTGTTTCTCTGGGTCCTAAAGTCAGAAAACTCAGTCAGTCAAAACCCCTCCAGTATTTTTTTTTCTTTTGTGTATTTCTTTCTATAACTATTTTTTCTTTCTAACTAATCTTACTTTCTTTCTAACTAACCTTTCATTCATTGAAACTAATCTTTCTATCTATAAATTATTTATCTATCTTTACCTAATCTTTCCCTTTCTTTCTAACCAATTGTTTTCTTTCTTTCTAACTAATCCATCTATAAACTTCAAACTACTTTAAACTTCTTTAAACTCTCTGGTCCGGCTTACTCAAGCCAACTTAAAGTTTGTCTCATCAAACTTTTTTTTCTAGTATAGGTTGAACTACTTCAATACAGCTATTACTCATAGCCTAATCTGATCACTTCCTGACAGTACTTTCTTTACAAGAATCAATTATAATCAGCATCAAAACTAGCTTCAATCACTGCTGATTCAATCAAAAGCTCTTTCTGTCTTGCCTGCAGTGTTTGTCCTGATGAGCACAAGACCTCAAATATCATTCTTCAGCTCCAAAGGCCATTACTATAAGGAATTCTTCTTCTACAGTACAGTATTACATCAAATGCTGTGATCAGATAATATAGCTAATCTAGGTGAAAGGTACTACAGTAAAATGAACTCTCTGACGTGAGCATAATCACTTTATATAAATGGTTACACACAGGTACAATCATACCATGCATCAAAGATCATCGACTACATCATCCACTTAATGGATCCCAAATGGACCCCAATTTCTTATATATAATCTCTTATATTTTAAGGTCATATATCTTAATGCTATTTACTGTTCAAAAAATATTTATTATTATTTTCAATGTTGAAAACAGTTGTGCTGCTTGATATTTTTGATAGATAGATAGATAGATAGATAGATAGATAGATAGATAGATAGATAGATAGATAGATAGATAGATAGATAGATAGATAGATAGATGTAATTTGATCAAAATAATACATTTATTTACTTTTATTTAATCTTTTAAAGTAAATCAAAAAAATAAACACAATCCTTGGATAGTATTGGGGGAGGGGGAGTATTTTTTTACAACGAAATGTAAGAAATTTTACTAGGCCAATTTAAGAAAACCATGCAGTTAAAAAATAAAATACATTCAGGCTATAAACATTTTTTTTAAATATCTGAAACAAACATGAGTAGAATGACTGCAATTCAAGTGTTTCAGTGTGGGTGAAAGCCGTTTTAACTTTGGACATTCATTATTTGTTCAAAGTAATTATAATGTGATTCAGTAAGACAAAGTAAACCACCTAATTCTATCCGGAGCGTTTGATCATTATGAATGAGACAGAAACTCCCTGAAACACACCACTGCATTCGCGTTCAATAAGCGCTGATTGATGCCCTACTACCGAAGAGACACGACTATAAAAACCAAACCTCGTCTCTGAGGAGCGTTCATTCACCAAATGAAATCACAGTGAGCTCTGCCGGTTAATTATTAGCCGTTTTCTCGTACTTAGTACCGGAGCGTGGAGTTTGGAGTCTGCCCCTCGTACCCAGATAAACACTGGAGAGCTGAAGGAATCAGGCACCCATCCTTTTTCTCGTGCGACCTCTAACGAGCGAGCCAACCATGCTGCGGCTTGCTGGACTCTTACTGTGTGTGACCTCCTTTCTAAGCACCTCATCTCTCGGTAAGTGATTTTTTAAGTCTAAAAATATATACATATAAAACATTAACATTAGGCTGCATGTTGATGTTGGTTTGCTTGTTGTTTAAAGCTAACAAATATTCTCATATTTTCAAATTCAAGATTTAAATTACTTTTAAATGTTACATTTAACAAAACGCTGAGGTCTCTGCATATTAATCATGAGTTGGGTTAGTCACATCCTTTCATTCATTCTGTGCCCAGATTCATCTAGGCAAATCATTGCAAGTAGACTCATCAGTAGGCTATATTGGTATCATTACTGAAACCCTTTTTGTGTGTTTAAATAAAAATACATAAATGTACAAATTAAATGAAGAACATTTTGTTGTTTTAGGAGGTAAAATCAGGGCATTATCTCTCTATCAGAAGATGTGATGCAATCTGAATGTGACACGTCAGTGTTTTCAGGACAGGACTGAACTGTGTTGGCAGAGAGGACAACGGTCTCGTTTTAGAGAGATTACTGTTTATCACTTTATGAATCAACAATCCTAAAAGCACAGATTCAGACCAAATATGTTTGAGCATTAAATGTGTTTGACTTGTTTAGTGTTTTTGCCCATTTAACATCACAAAGTATCTTGATTTTGCACAAACTTTAGATTGAATATGTGATTCCGACAAAGAAAAAAAAAATGAAATTAAGTTGCATCACAAAAAAAGGTTAAGAACATGATCCAAATAAATGAGGATTATAGATAACTGAGGATTATTAGCTCATAGTACACTGTTATCTGAGACCCACCTACAATTACAGATAGGACTACTACATTCCTTTTCCTTCTGTATTACCTCTAATTTTTCTACGAAAGGCTATATAAACTTGCTCTGGAGTGCCTCCGGTTTGTCTTTTGCTTTCTCTTGACCAAATCAAGTGAGCATGTGGATGTAAACACTGTGGTGTGGAGTACAAAATGGATTCGATTCAGATTTTGTTTCTCATCCATTACTGGGTTTAAGGCTGTGTATTGAGATGTCCAGTCCACTTCCTGTCTCTCTCCTTTCACATTCCTCCCTTGTTCTAGTCCAGTTGTGGCTTACATGCTGAAGTCGAATGTGTCACAGCATGACATTTTTGTGTTTTTACAGGTGCGAGTGCTGGACCTCGGCTAGATAATGACAAACTCTACAGATATAGCTACAGCGCTGAGGTCGGGCTGAACAGGCGGACAGGATCCACTAGAGGGAATGCTGGATTCAGGATTAGCAGTGATGTGGACATCAGCCTCGTCTGGAGGAACTCAGAGATCAAGGATGAACAGCTACTTCAAGTGCAGGTAAAGAAGAAAGTACTTTATTGATTCTTTTTTGATTGCATACCCTACACTGTAAAAATGAATTTCTAAGCAATAAAATTGTGGCAACAGATCACAGGCAATATTATTAATTACATTTAACAAATTAGAATTGAGTAATATCTAATCAAATTAATTCCTTAAAAGTAGCAATGAGAAAAAGTTAACCAGTCAAATGAATGTGAAAAAGTTGTGTTAAAACATAACCAACACCATCAGATAACCTTTTCTATTTGGTCATCTGACTGTTATAACTCGGGTATATCAGACAAAACAAAACATAAAGTGAATGACTTAAGTGTCAAGAGCCCAATTAAAAGCCTGACACAGATCACCATAATGGCGATTTAAAATTATGGTTTTCTCCTTCAGTGATTCTGCTTGTTAACATCGGGTGTCTTCTATATTGGCAATATAAAATAAAGAGTTGTTCATTCATCTCTGACATCTTTTTGTTTATTTTTTTGTGTGTAAATTTGACTCATTTTAAATGGTTAACTTTTAAGCAATTAATTAGATTAATTATTACTCAGTTCTAATGTTAAATTTAATTAATTAATATTGCTTGTAATCTGTTGTCACAATTTTATTGATTAGATATAGCGTATATCATATTTACAATGTAGTGAAATAGACATGTGCTTATATGTATTGAATGTCCAATTGTAGCGTATAAAATCGTAAGTATATTTAAAAAAATTGTAGTAGCAGATAATATAATATTAGCCTAATAAATTTAAAAAAGGACACTTAAGTGCACTTAAAGAGAGTACACTTTTATGTCTTAACACTTAAGTAGACTAAAATACATTTTAAATAATTATTTTAATATTTTGCCTTGCTGACTAGTATTGTTACTCAATGTTACATTTAAAGTTAATTTTAAATGTACTATTTTGCAGCTTCATCATTACAAATATTTTTAAATATTACTTTGCATTTTAAACCATATTTCAAAGACAGTAGAATTATGAAATTATAAATAAAGATATACTTAAGTCCTAAATAGGCATGACAAGAAAGGGCTATTAAGTTTAACTAATTGCGTTCAATTTAAACTGTAATGTGTTTTCATTTAATTGCAAATGACCTGCAGTGTTTAAATGCTAAAATGTACTTATTTTTCAAAAGGGTATGTGAACCTAGTGTACAAATCAATGTTATTTGAGTAGCCGTTTACACGAACTAAAAATGGAAAACTTTTTATGCGTTTTGGCTTTTCATTTACACGACAACTGCATTTTGGTGGCTTGAAATCACAAAATTTCGAAAAGGAATTCAAAGTGCATATTTTTGCACGATGCCGTTATCGTCTCCAAAACTACAAAAAGGCAAATTTGTGAGAATGGTGACGCCATGCGCATGCTTATTACGTGTTCAGTCTATCATAGACAGGTGCTTATAGACATAGGTTTACAAAGTGACGTCGCCAACTACTGGCTTGGCATTAATAATGCAGTGTTTACTTTACATATGTCTATACTATTGGTGCAAATCACATTCCCCTACCCTATCCTCAGATTTCAAATGTTCAAGTTGAAAGTGCTGGAAAGCACTCCCGCAAAAACAACATCTTTCACGGCAGCTCAGCAGAAAGCATTCTGGGTAAAGTCAGGCTTGAGGCACTTCAGAGGCCCTTCATGGTGCTGTGGAAGATGGGCAAGGTAACAAACACACTTCATTATGTCATTAAAATGTGTTCATATCCGTTTTAGTTTTGAACTTTTACATATTTTCCATAGTGACTTGATTTTTTTGTGTGATTTTTCTTGCTAACTTAGATCAGAAGCCTGTACGCCCATAAGGCGGAGCCTGCTACCATCAAAAACTTGAAGAGGGGTGTGGCCAGTATGCTAATGATGCAGCTAAAGTCCGGGAAGATGATGGAGGTACACTCTGGCAATTAAAATTCTCCACTGAAGTGTGAAAAGTGTGAAAGTTTTTCCTTGTTAAAATACTTTCTCCATAATCTGTAGGCTGATGCTTCGGGGAAATGTTTAGTTGAGTACAAGGCTACCAAAAATCAGGTGATCCGTACAAAACACTTAGAAACCTGCAAAACGCAAGAGACTGGATTCACCACTCACAGCCAAGTAAGAAAAAAAAACTCATCTTACCTCATTTATACAACATTCCCAGCACTTTTTCAACTTTCCTCTCCGCTCTTCCAGGTATTGGGTGTCAGTGGGAAGTCTGCTTCTGAAACAGTAATCACTCTGGAGAATGGCATCATTAAGTCTGCCGATACTGAGGAAACACACATTTTGTCCATCAATGCTCGTCATACCGCCGCAACTAAAGTCCTGTCCAGGTACCAAAGAAATGAGAAAACGTATCACGCATGATCAACATAATAAATGGATGAAATTAAAGCATCTTCTAATTTCCCTCAGGCAGTCATTGACGCTTAAAAAGATTGAGGTAGGGCCAGCTGAAGTGGCGGGTAAAGATGTCGCAGGTGTGGTGAAGTCCCTGGATGACAAACTCATGTCTGTCGGAGTCATAGTGGAGAAAGTTAAAGCCAAGTGCAAGGGATGCCCCAATGTAAGTAATTATGCGTTTATGCTTGTAAATCTGGTGTTGTCATCATTTTATCAGCTTTTATGTTATTCCTTTTGATTTTCTTGCACACAAAAAGGAGACATTTTGCTGTCGCAGATCTTTCCCAAAATACTCTCTTTTTGTGTTCCATTGGAAGCAAGAAAGTCATAGATTTTGGGCTGGGTAAATAATGATAGTTTTGATTTCTGTTCAGCTATTCCTTTAATGGATTAGTTCACTTTTAAAAAAAACTTTTGCTGATAATTTACTCACCCCCATGTCATCCAATAAGATATCCATGTAATTCTTTCTTCAGTCGAAAAGAAATGAAGATTTTTGATGAAAAGTGTCATTCCAGGATTTTTCACTTCAATGGGAACCAAACGGTTCAAGGTCCAAAAGACAGTTTCAGTGCAAACTCTAAACTGTTCAAGGGCTTTAAATGATTCCAGGCGATGAATAAGGCTCTTATTAAGCAAAACGATCGCTCATTTATAAAATAAATATCAAAGTTTAAGTTTTATAAGCTCAAAAGCTCGCCTTGCTCTGTTCTGTGATGCACGTTTGTGACTCTCCTGTCCTGACTCTTTGCACTGAAACTGTCTTTTGGACCTTGAACCGTTTGGTTCCCAATGAAGTCCATTATATGGAGAAAAATCCTTGAATGTTTTCATCGAAAACCTTCATTTCTTTTCGACTGAAGAAAGAAAGACATGGACATCTTGGATGACATGAGGGTGAGTAAATATCAGCAAAAGTTTTTTTAAAAGTGAACTCCTCCTTTAACTGTGATGTTCCGTATAAATCAGACAGAAATGTGTGGAATCTGTTTTTGTGTTCATACTAATTGTGCATTGCATTGTTATGGTGTACAACAGCTGATGGAGACATGGAAGGCGGTGAGGTCTCAGCTGGAGCCGGACTCACTCTTTAAAGCAGAAGCCCCGAGAAGCTTCCTCACGCTCTTACACAGCCTGCGCAAAGCCAGCAAGGCAGAGATCCTCACAGTACTGCGCAACTGTAGCAAGACTGCACTGTAAGACCAAACTCCTCATTGTAATTTCCTCTTTCCAATTTATACACTAAGGCCCTGTCCGAAATGGCACACTTCAATGTGCAATTGCAGTCTTGTGGACTGCATAAGTCAGGACACCCCTATGTTAAATTCCCATTGAGTCAGATTTTTATTTTTAAAAGCCAGTTATTTCATGGATCCAGGATAATATGCATCCTGATAAAGTTCCCTTGACCTTTGGAATTAAAATAGACCCACATCATCACACACCATTCACCATGCCTAGAGATTGGCATGGTTTTACTTCAGTTAGCCTAATAGCTGGTTTGATTTGCATTGAAAGATGATCTTATGGAAAGTACCCCATGGCAATCTCTAGGTTTGGTGGAAGGTGTGTGATGATGTGGGTCTATTTTAATTCCAAAGGTCAAGGGAACTTTATCAGGATGCATATTATCCTGGATCCATGAAATAACTGGCTTTTAAAAATAAAAATCTGCCTGACTCAATGGGAATTTAACATAGGGGTGTCCTAACTTATGCACCCTGTATTTTAAGGAAAAACATTTATTTATTTAGGATACATTATTCATTCACAAAGAAAATTTGTGTCCTTAAAGGTTGAAGTTTTCCTCATTTTTCTAATTAAGGCATTAAGATCAATAGCCAAAAGATGATTTTTTATTCCTCTTTTTAGGCAACTTTAGCATGGGTGTCCAAACTTATTCACATCACTGTACAGTTTATGAGTCTTCCCCTACGATCCTAGGAAAAAGAAAAAAAAAAATCGCTCCCCAGATGTAGATCTACATTTTGTTTCGTTTCGCTCAGATATTTGACGGCGTGTACATGCACGCGGAATCACTCGGACATTAATGGCGTAGACATACACGTGGATAGCTCAAAATGCGCATAGATAACACACCACTTGACTTGAAAGTGGCGTGTATGTTTACGCAAAAGTCATGATGTCATGTTGTGATTTCTGAAGGATCATGTGACACTAAAGCAATGATCATGGCTACAGTCGTTGCCATATGGTTAGAGAGTCAGAGTGATAACCCTAAGGTTGCTGATCCTACTCAGTACTCCGAATGTGTGTGATGAATGCGCTTTATCTAATCAAAAAAATTGTGGCAACATAAGAACATATTACAAGCAATATTATTAATTCAAATTAACAATAGAATTGAGTAATAATTAATCAAATTAATTCCTTAAAAGTTAACCATTTAAATTAGATTAAACATTATTTAAAAAAAACATACATTTAAGTTACCATTATGGTGATCAGTGTTTGTTTTGGGTTTTTTTTTTTAAATTACGGTTTTCTCCTTCAGTGATTCTGCTTGTTAACATCAGGTGTCTTCAATGTTGGCAATTTAAAATAAAGAGTTCTTAATTAATCTGTGATGTCTGTCTGTTATTCCGATATTTTTGTTTAATTTTTTAAATTATTTGTTCAATTTAATTAATAATATTGCTTGTAATCTGTTGCCACAATTTTATTCATTAGATAAAGCGTATTATTTTTTACAGTGTAACTTGGATGGGTTAAATACAGAGTATGGGTTGCCACATGGCCTTCACATGTCACTTTCACTATATACTCAGAAAATAGCAGCCATTGTTGTTGCCCTGCCTCTTAAATTTTTTTTAGACTGCAAGTTTACATTGTTTCACCTTTCTAGGCCTCAGCTGGTGGATGCAGTCACATCAGCACAGACTCCATCTTCTCTCTCAGCCATTCTGGAGTTTCTGGACTTCAGCAAGAAGGAAGGTTTAGTGCTACAGGAGCGCTTTCTGTACGCATGTGGTTTTGCCTCCCACCCGACAGAGACCATGCTTCAGTCCCTGCTGGTAAGACACCTGCATTATTGCTCTCATATCTGACTTTACATCTGAATTTAGAGCCTTCTCACTGCGACTATCACCTTTAAATAGATTTTTTAACACACACACACACACACACACATATATATATACATTACATTACATATATATATTAGGGCTGTCAAACAATTAATCGTGATTAATCGCATCCAAAATAAAAGTTTGTGTTTACATAATATATGTGGGTGCACTGTGTATAATTATTTTGTATATATATATATATATATATAAATACACACACATGCATGTATATTTAAGAAAAAAATATTCATATATAAAATATTTATATTTATATATAATATAAATTATATATAAATCTATATACAGTATATACATGAAAATATTTCTTAAATATATGCAAGCATGTGTGTGTATTTATATATAAAATAATTATACACAGTGCACCCACATATATTATGTAAAAACAACTTTTATTTTGGATGCGATTAATCGCGATTAATCATTTGACAGCCCTAATATATATATATATATATATATATATATATATATATATTATATATATATATAATGTTGACAATTTTCATAAATTATCCGATGAATTATTTCATGAATTATTCTATCTTTCCCATCTAGGATGTGTCTAACGGAAAGATTGGCAGCTCAGACATTAAGGAGTCAGTTGTGATCATCATGGGAGCTCTGCTCAGGAAACTCTGTCTGAAAGGAGAATGTGAACTACCAGTGAGTTGCATATTTTATATTTCGTCATATTTATAAATTGCAATTTAATCTACACACGCATAATTGTTCACATATGATAAGTGCATCATAAATATATGAATGTATTAAGTACCTAATCTATCTATCGAAATAAGTATCTAAGTATATAAAATAATTTGGTTATGCTTTCTGCTACAAATAACAATAGCTCTCTCAGCAACATTTTAAACATTAAACCGTGCTTGCATTATAAAATACATCTTAATCAGCATCTTAATCTTTCAAACTGCCTGACTGTGTTTGTCTTGTGTTCGATGTGCAGACAGTGCTTAAGGTGAAAGAGATGCTGTTGGCAGGGCCTGACAGCACTCAGGTGGAGTCTGAGGTTCAGATGTACCTGCTAGCATTGAAGAACGCTCTTCTACCGGAGAGTGTTCCTCTTCTTGCCAGATATGCTGAGTCGGAGGTGGGAGCGTACAGCACCATTGCCATCACAGCGCTGCAGAGATTCGACCCTGAGCTTATGACACCAGAGGTACATCATCAATCCCCCATCAGCCTATCTAGAGGGGCACAAAACTACTCTTAACACACTATTTCCACAGGTGAAAAAGACAGTGAACCGCATATACCATCAGAACCAGCGTATTTATGAGAAGAACATTCGTGCCGCGGCAGCTGATTTGATTATGAGCAGTAGTCCATCATATATGGAAGTGAAGAACGTTCTGCTCTCCATCGGACACCTGCCACATGAGATGAACAAATACATGCTGTCTAAAGTCCAAGACATATTGCGCTTCGAGATGCCGGCCTGGTGGGTCTCACGTTTACTAATCGCATTCTTCAAATTATAAATGAACAAATATTTTATTCTTAATGATTGTCTCTGGCGCTGGGTGGCACTTGTGTGATAAGAATCATCTGTCCGGTTTGCAGTAAATTGGTAAAACAAGTGATGAAGGACATGGTTTCCCACAACTATGACAGATTCTCGAAGACTGGGTCATCATCTGCTTTTTCAGGATTCATGGCACGTAAGTGAGCTCATCTATACCCGCTCTTAACCTTTAAACTTATACATGATGCTATTATATTTATATAATGATACCTGACACAAAGTCAGCATCACGCTCAGAAACAAAGGTACAAAAACTGTCACTGAGGTGGTGACCTTTCATTTTTGTACTTTAATATATATATATATAGATATAGATAGATAGATAGATATAGATAGATAGATAGATAGATAGATAGATAGATAGATAGATAGATAGATAGATAGATAGATAGATAAAATGTTTATATGTCGATATATATATATAGATAAAATGTTTTACACTATGATAAAAATGTGTTTTATGAAACATGATTTAGAAGAAATAACCTCAGTAAAATAACATGTTTATTGTTTTTAAAGGCCGCTATAATGATAGGATTTTGCCTGGTTGGTGATAAAACAGTTGAAAAAAATATAAATAAATCCCTCAGTTACATAAATATACATATTAATATACACTACTGATTAAAAGTTTGTGGTCAGTAAGATGATTTAATGTTTTTGAGTCTCTTGGTTACCAAGGCTGCATTTCTTTATTCGAAAATACAGCAAAAACAGTAATATTGTTAAATATAAGTACAATTTAAAATAACTATTTTCTATTGTAATGCAATTATTACATAATGTAATGTAATGCATCATTCCTCCAGTCTTCAGTGTCACATGATCCTTCAGGAATCATTCTAATATACTGATTTGCTGCTTAAGAAACATTAGCTACTTGTGATCAATGTTAAGCTGCTCAATATTTTGTTGTTCAAAAGTTGAATTTCACTTATTTTAAATAGAAATTTGACATTATAAATGTCTTTACAGTCACTTTTGATCAATTAAAGCATCTTAAAAAAGTTTAGAAAAGTATATAAAAAAAGAAACTCACTGACCCCATATTAGCGACCACCTAGAACAACCTGGCACATTGTTTGTAGAGAAGTAAATTATAAACGAATGACTTGTGTCTTGTAGCAGTGTCTGTAGTATATATCATTTATTTCAACAGAAACTGCTGATGTAACTTGCACCTACAATTTGGACATCCTGTACTCTGGCTCAGGCGTATTGAGGAGAAGCAACATGAACATTTATGGACAGAGCAACAGTGCCCTCCTTCATGGCCTTCAGGTACTGTCATCATTACCATAACACAGTGTTGTACAGGAAATGCCATTAACGTGCATTGTGTGTGCTGATATTCACCTGTGTTTTGTGCTTGCATTCTGATTTCCAGGTGACAATTGAAGCACAAGGTCTAGAGTCTCTAATTGCAGCCACGCCAGATGAAGGAGAAGAAGAACTGGAGTCTTTTGCTGGTATGTCTGCTCTTCTGTTCGATGTCCAGCTCCGCCCAGTGACCTTCTTCAAGGGCTACAGCGACCTGATGTCCAAGATGTTCTCTATGTCTGGAGATCCAATCAATGTGGTGAAGGGCCTTATTCTTCTGACAGATCACTCACAGGTATGACATCCAGCTTAATATGCACTTACAGAAGAGACGCTTGACTCGTCACACTCACACATGCAGCAGATGGTCTGCAATCAATTAGCATTGCCGGACAGCCTGGGGACAGTGTGTGACATTTGTGGGACAGATTACAGGGCCAGTGCTGAATTCTGAAAGTGAATGATGGACATGATTTGAAACACTTAGCATGGTTTGAAAGTGTGTCTATTTTATAACTGTGTAATTTCCTGCATATACATATACAACTCGAAAAAATCGAAAATCGTGCAAAAGTTCATTTATTTCAGTAATTCAACTTAAAATGTGAAACTAATATATTATATAGACTCATCACATGCAAAGTGAGATATTTCAAGCCTTTATTTGTTATAATTTTGATGACTATGGCTTACAGTTAATGAAAACCTCAATGTCAAAATTAGAATATTGTGAAAATGTTTTCATAGCTTTAAAGGAGTAGTTCACTTTTAAAAAAAAAACTTTTGCTGATTATTTACTCACCCACACGTCATCCAAGATGTCCATGTCTTTCTTTCTTTAGTCGAAAAGAAATTAAGGTTTTTGATGAAAACATTCCAGGATTTTTCTCCATATAATGGACTTCAATGGGAACCAAACGGTTCAAGGTCCAAAAGACAGTTTCAGTGCAAACAAGGGCTTTAAACGATTCCAGAATAAAATAAATAACAAAGTTTATGTTTTATAAGCTCAAATGCTGGCCTTTCTCTGTTCTGTGTGACTTTTCTGTTCGAACTCATTCATCAAAATGAACAAATCTTTTTTCGAGTCATTTGGCTCGTTCAACGAACGAAATAAAACGGAAAAAGATTTGTTCATTTTGATGAGCAAGTTCTAACAGGA
Source organism: Pimephales promelas (assembly GCF_016745375.1). Next base: position 287,727 of record NW_024121161.1, read on the forward strand.
GACTCACGAACGCGCATCACAGAACAGAGCAAGGCGACCATTTGAGCTTATAAAACTTAAATTAAATTAGCGATCGTTTCGCTTGATAAGACCCTTTTTCATTGTCTGGAATCGTTTAAAGCCCTTTGAACAGTTTGCAGTTTGCACTGAAACTGTCTTTTGGACCTTAAACCGTTTGGCGTCCAGTAAAGTCCATTATATGGAGAAAAATATTGGGATGTTTTCATCAAAAACATGATGAAAAAAAAAATATTTTCGACTGAAGAAAGAATGACATGGGGGTGAGTAAATTATCAGCAAAAGTTGTTTTAAAAGTGAACTACTCCTTTAAGCCATAATCATCCAAACAATCTAAAATATTAAAAGTAATATTTTTGTACTTTCTCACTTTCTTTGAAGGTGATTCCTCTTCAATCTGGTCTAAGAGCCAGTGCTGAGTTCCAAGGCGGTCTGGCCATCGATATCTCTGGAGGGATGGAGTTCAGCTTGTGGTATAGAGAGTCTAAAACAAGCGTCAACAACAGGTGAATTTCTTCTTCTTAAACTACATTCTTGAACGGGATTAGTGTTGTGCATTCAGACAAAGATCCGAGCTCTGATTAAAACGAACCCCACATGGGACTACAACCCATGATGACCTTATGTAAGACATCTCACCCTAGTTTTCTTTAGATGCAAAGTTGGTTTTGATAAAATCAACTACTTACTTTGCTTACTCAGAAGCCGTTGCCAGATGTTTTTCTTCATTCGTTTTTTCGAATGAGAGTAAATATGATGCCGGTGCATCTTATTATAACATCATTAATCCTTCCGTGAGATTTGATGCTAATCCACATCTTTAGCCACAACTGCACCTGCTTGCTTACAGTTAGTTTGTGGATGCAAGCAATGGCAACTTGGCTAAAATGAGACAGGCGGAAAATGAGGGCAATGGAAAGATGCTATGGTAGGAGTAAAAGATCAGGGGTTGAGGGTAAAATTAGGTCATGATATCGATTGTGAGAAACCAAATGCTCTCGGGGACAGATTTCAGATATTTCATCATCTTTACATTTGAACTGATTCCATGTTGTTCAAGACAACATACTCCCAAGTTAATACTGTATGAGGAAATGTCTCTTTTTTTACCTTACATTTAGTGCTGCGGGTTTGCTGTTCTTTGTTTCATGATGGGTATTTCTGGGTGACATCTGCTTTTCTACATCTGCCAGCCCTCAGGACAGGCAGGGGCAGGTGTATGGATCAGGGAGGCAAGCTTTACCTTCTCTGAAAGCACACACACACACACACAGTAGACAGACAAAGACTCACTGACAGACAGACAACCTAATACGTAAACACATGTGCGTGCGGGCACACTGAAGCGGGGAAACCGATAGAAAGATACTTTACGCACACAGACACGCATAGTCAGACACAACCGGGTTATGTTTAGAAACGAAATAAACCACAGCTCTCTCGGGCGCACAAGATTAGCATGCCTCCAATCAGCCCACTCATCACGGGCAGCCATGTTCAACAGATCATTTAAGGTGGAGGTTGAAAGCATGGAGCCAGACTGTCTCATGGGAAATGTGAGCCCAAACACCAAAACTGAGTCAGCAGAGAACGAGGCAATAAATCTCTATCACAAATGGTTCGCTGTGTGGCATGTGCTGTAGGAAGAATGAGATGTTCAATATGGAAAATCCTAGCTGAAAATACAGCTGAGAGACAGTGAAATCAAGTTGTGCACATCCAAGGTTTGACCCTAAGGGAAACTCTAGTTTTGTAACTATAATAATTTAGTTATTATTTTACGTATACAGTCATATTTTACAAGTATTTCTATTTACCTTAAAATTTACATTCTGTTTTAGTTTTAGTCATTTTTAGTACTTCAAACTCATTTTATTTCTGTTAGCTGCCAAGGTAAGATTTCTTATTTTGAAGGTTTTTTTTTAATCTAATATGTATATTTTAATTTAGCTTTATTTCAGTTAATGAAAATAATTTAGCTCTAGTTTTTGTACTCTGCTTGTTGGTTCAACCTTTTTTTCTTCTAAATTAATAAATTAACAATAATAGAAAATCTGCACAGAGACGCATTACTACGTCAGACTTTGTACATCCGCTCAATTTCAGTTCGCTTCTGTTCTTAATCTGTGAGATAGCGACTGATCTCCATGCCTATCTCTCAGCTTTCCTCCGGCCTGAAAACAGCCGGCCAATCAACGAACAGAGGGCGGCCTGAGAGCCGTGACGTAGATGCTAAGCGCCAAGTTTAATATAGTTTTTTAGGTTAGGGAAAATGAAAACGACCGCGGATATGGAGATATGGAGATGCAATTCGCTCTGTTGTGGAGAATATTCCGGGCATTTGCAAACTAAAGCCCAAACAAGAAGAGTGTTTGTTAAAGGGGTCATGAACTGGCTTTTTAAATTTTATTATATTGTTGTCTGAGGTCGACTTATGACGTTCGCTTGGTTTTTCCATTCAAAAACATCAAAATGAATAAGTAATAGGCTATTTTGTACCCAAGTTTTGAGCCTACCTGAAAAACGCTCGGTTTTCGGCATCTCGCACTGAAGACTTGGAAGTAAACGCCCACTGCTGTGAGTGGATAACAGTTTTGCATATTATAATGAGTTTTAACTCACCTGACGATGGATATTGTTTTGAAAACGTCCAATGTTGTAAAATGGCAACCGGAATGGCAGCCGGATCTTCTTCTGCGGTTGTGGTGTTTTATCCTCTTTGACGTCATAGTTCCCCACTTTGAAAAACGAAGTGTCAATAAAAGCTTATATTGGACTAACAAGGACGTTTTCAGTTCTGAAACTTACAGGATATTCTTATAATATCATGAGCTCTTAGATGTCAAAAGCTCAAGGAAATTTTGATTTCTCTTTAAACATTTTGAATGGAGATGATGTTTAAGTTGGAGAGAGAGGTGATTGCTAATATAGCTATCGTTCTTGTTGTGAACAGGCCTTTAGAGTTTTTAGTGTTCTAGTTAAGCTCATCCTTGACATTGTGTGCAGGGGAGCTCTGGTCGTCATCGGAAACGTGACCGTGGATATGGACTTTGCAAGCGCTGGAGTGGAAGTAGGTTTCGAGACAGAAGCCACCCTGGACTTCATCACTACAGTGCAGTTCTCCGAGTACCCCTTCCTCGTCTGCATGCAGATGGACAAAACCACTTTCCCCTTCAGGTATCTATCAACACATCAGATTCTAGGTTACAATCATATAACATTTTAAACTGTGTGAAATGAACACAACTAACCTGTTTTGCTTCTGATGCACTCTAGAGAGATGGTGTCCAAGCAGGAGAAGCTGCCTTCAGGACAGACGTTCTCCTCAAAGAGGAGCAGAGATCAGCTGGTGCCGGGCTCAGAGTTTCCTCTCCACCAGGAGAACTCGAACATGTGCAAGAAAGTCTTTGAGCAGGCCTGGTAGACCAACTAGCAAATGTAAAAGGTTATCACACAGACAACCATTCTGTACAAGTATGTTTTGCGTTGACTGTGTGTGCTAAAACCTGTTGGACCTGTGGACACTTAAAATGACGGTTGCCATAGTTGAACCATTTTGGGTTTGCCAAAGAACTTTTCAGTAAACAGTTCTTAAAATAACCATTTTTTATTACCGTGAAGAGCATTTTAAAGGGGTAGTTCACTCAAAAATGAAAACTATTACTCCGTTCCAATCCTGTAAGGCTTTCGTTCATCATCAGAACACAAATGAAAATCTTTTTGTCCTTCCATTGACGCTTCAAAAAGTCAATAAGAGATCGTAAAACATAAACAAGAGCTCAACCGAACCTGCTTGATATGACGCGCGGAAACAAACCTCATTGGTTCTCGCACGTCAAGAGAAGATGCTTGAGCTTCCGTTTACCAAAACTAATGTGTGAGTTGATGAATGTCTATCTGTGAATAAAAGCCTAAATTCGAGTCTCCACTCAATTTAGTTTTTACAATCTCGTTATGAACTTTTTGAAAAGTCTAAGTGGTAGTTGCATAGTCTGTCAATGGAGGGACAGAAAAATCTCTTTATTTGTGTCCCGAAGGTGAACGAAAGTCTTAAAGGTTTGGAACAACATGAGGGTAATTAGTGACCGATTTTTCTATTCCTTAATTGATCTAAATTCCACTCTAAATTCCACGTTTCCTTGGATGTTGTTTGAATCATTAATTGGCATAAAGAACCTTTATTTTTAAGAGTATATTAAAGTCCTTACAATATGTCCAGCCCTGTTTTGTACATTCAAGAATGATCAGCGCAAATTCAGTTAATGTTTTTTGTATGTTTTATAAATGTGAGGAATGTATAAAAATGTTGTCAGGATAGCCAATGGCACTCTCATCATGTGAAATAATTATTCAACCCCTAAAAGTGAAAGTTAGATATGTATAAATTGTAACATTATAGCATTATAACAGGATTGTGTATTTGAGGTGCTGCTGTGTTATTTATTTAATCAGAGGGCTTTCTGACACACTTCATCCCTCCACAGGCAGTTCATGCTGTCTGGTTTCCATGACTACACCAGATGTTTACATTCTTGAGAATATTTATGGCAGTCTTGTACATGGGAAGACAATCAACCATGAATAAAGTCTTTTTTTGGATTTTCTTTGTCATCTTTTTGGTGTTAATATCATGGAAAGTGTAACTTTTAATCTTTAACTTTTAGTATATACAGAGTCAATCCTTTGTATAGAATACAGTATATAGTCTACCGAGACGTCATTAAGCTAAAATTAGGATGAATGCAGACTAATTAACTTACAGCTCTTTTTTTTCAGGATATCTGAATTTCTTTTTAAAAACATGGCTTTGAATAAATCTACTGCTAAAAAGAAGTAGCCTAGAGTTGACATCTTTTTAATAGTACTGAGAACATAGAACAGGGATAAAGTAAAAAAATAAATAGCTGGTCTAAAACTGAAATTTTCTATATCTACTGTAAGAAAGTTAAAGGCAGAGTAGGGGATTTGTTGTTCTAGAAAATTTTTTTGTTATGCTGGTTGAAAGTCTCTTCACATTCTTATAGCCATCACTAAGTTACAGTAAGTGGTCTAAATGTATTAAACTGTATATATATATCTCATCTGTGGAAGGCGTAGGAGCATAAAATGTTCATCCAATCAATACAATGCCTGCCAGTCAGCATATGTATTATCATGCCTCAAAGCATCCTACTCACAATTCATCAGAGTTAGACCGACATCAGTCACCGAGCACCGCAACAAAAACAGCAGCCGCCTTTTACAATTCCTCTTGAACCAAAAGCTTATACTGAGTTCAAGCCATAAAGCCCTGTTCACACTACATGCGACAACTTTATGTCCCTCTCTGTCTGTGGACTTACCCGTCCCATGTATATAAAGATGAAAAATTCTTCATTTACGAGGATAAGTCAGATAACTGGCAAAGGTATTTGTACACCATTGAGGACATATTTATGAATAAAAATATTGATTTTAAATAAAAAATTACATAAAAAGTTACACATAGTCCCTTAAACAGTATAAGGACATATGGACTTGCCTCCTTTTTAAACAGGCAACAGGCCTCAGCTCAGCTTACCTATCAGCAATCTCCCAATTCATACACTTCAATCCTTTTTTATTTAATTCCATTACTTCTCAAATTTGCCGGTGTTTATATACAACAAATACTTTTTCATTAGACTACATTGGCCATGCATGCTGACATTGCAATGAGAGAACGTGTTATTCAACAAAACAATGTAAATATGAAAATTTAGATGCACATGCATTCAGGATGAATAAACTTAAAATTGTAATTTTAAGCATTTAAAAATAGAGTTTCCATAAGTTTTTTTTGAAGTGATGCCAGTTTATTTCCACAAAGGAACCGTGAACAAAGAACCATTTCAAAAAATGGTGCAAATGAAAGGTTCTATGGATGTTAAGGTTCTTTGTGGGCTCATAAATGGCAATAAAGAGCTTTTATTTTTTTTAAGTGTGTAGATACCCAAAGAACAAACTAATACCCTAACTTCTATTCCGTTTTTATCTGACCTTCAATTATATGCCTAATTAAATGCAGATAAGTGTGGACAGCCAAGATAATAAGTGCTTTTTACGAAAGCTCAGTTCTTATGAACACACGCAACTGTTGCAGGTCAAACGTTTTGAATAACACTTGGAGTTCCGCTTGGGGCGGCTGGCAACTGAGAACCAACAACTGCGCTCTCGCGGACATTCCTATCGCGCGGAGAACAGCAGCTGAGCGTGCGTGTCTGTCACTGGCGCTGCTGCCATGGCGACCGCGTAAACAAACGTACAAACTGACAGCTCGAGCTAATGCCTCTGGCGGGTGAAGTTTCAGGAGCCCACGGAAAACTTACCTAGCACGCTGGCATCAGGTCAAATGACCCTCCGCCAGCTGTGTAAATCAAACGGGCCCCACAACAACTATCTGTTTCTGTTGAAGATGTAAGGCCTTTTGAGGTCAACAGGACAGGGGCGTAGCCAGGACATTATTTCTGGGGGGGCCAGCTTGTGCCAGTCTTTTATTTGGGGTGGCACTTGATTGTCAAAAACTACTATTACTAAAACTCACACGTGGCTCGTCAGGCCATAAACAATGGATTGAACTCCCTTATGACACTAATAATGTCTAATTGATAAATGTGCGAGTGCAATGTGTCATCATTATGTGAGGGGTTAGGGACCTTAACATGAGACAGGGATGTTTTAGTGCAAATGACAGAAAGACACAATATGAATTGTCATATTAGGCGATAATTTCTTTAGGTAAACCATTGCATTTTAAGTGCAACATCCAATTTATTTGTGATAATACAACAAGTTATAACGGTTGCACAAATCATGACTAGATCATGTAGTAAAACTTGAGTCATTACTAGTTAGTTCCAATGATCTTCACTTTATAATACGGATCCAAATAATTAGTAATTCCCACAGAAGTATCTAGTAACACTTTCATCTGTGAGCTATTACTTACTAATTCGTTAATAAGAGTTTATTTTAGTTAATAGTAGTTACTAGATTGTTAATAAACTTTTTCAGTAGTTCTCTGGGAAGTATTAAAAAATAGAAGTTATTGATTTAATAGTGAACTACCTTCCGTCTGTGCGCTATTACTTACTAGTTTGTTAATCAGAGTTATAATAGTTACTAGATTGTTAATATTGTGTTACTCATTGGTTCTTGTGTAGTTATTCATTAACGAAGGAACCGTATTTTAAAGTGTTACCCTGAAATGTTCTGTTCGCTTTGTGTCTGCTGTAACAATTACACTCTTAGAAGAAAAGGTTCAATATAGAACCTTAAAAGGTTCTAAATCGTTACGTATTTGGAACCCTTAAAATGCAATGCATGTGAATGATCACAAAATTCAATATGGTGGTTAAAAAATTTAATTAATCAATATCAGACGAAGTGCCATTTCACTTTTTATCCTCCAAAAATCTGCATGATTAAAATGTGATATTAAGTTACTACAACAGTTTAATAAACAATAATTTAATAACAACTACAAATGTTGCAGAATAATGTAGGCTAATATATGAATGAATAACAGCCTTTAAAAAACATTTGAGCCAAAAGGGTTCTTTCTTGTCAGTTTTGAACCTTAAAATGTCCTTCGGAGTTGATTAAAGAACCTTATGCTACATTATAGGGGCCGTTTACACCTGGCCACTTCATGCGTTTTCGATCGTGAAAAGACCTGGTGTAAATGCCCCCCGAAACGCATTCGAGACGGATTTGAATCCAAACGCTCAAACCACTTCAGGAGGTGGTCTGGGCCGCATTCCAGACGAAACTGGACAAGTGTAAATGCATCTGGTTCTTGAAACCAGATATGTAAATGTTAATACTCCCAAAAATGCTAAAAGAAAGAAACGCGTGAGAGCGTGTTACAGGCTACATGTCATGCTATTTTAGTCAGATATGACGACGCTACTGCGACGCGCATCATCACCTCAGATGAGCGGCTGAACGCAAGCCAACGCGCCGCAATCTATCGCAAATCAAAGTGAAAGTAAGTCGCAGACGATTAACACTACCATCTTCATTAAAAGTAAAGAAACGAAATGATCTTACCAGTTCTGTTGCCGCTCTCTCTTTTCACCGTCTTTGCTGATTTTGAATATAGCCGATGATCAATAAAATCCAACTCATATCTGTTGCTTTCGGTGACGTGCACTTCATTAAATCCGCATATAACGCGGGAATTGAAGATCGGATTTATATCCATTTTGCAAAAACACATTTATGTGACCAGGTGTAAATGGAATCGTTTTGATAAATCAGATAGCTATCCGATCTGAGAAAACGCATGAAGTGGCCAGGTGTAAACAGCCCAAGCGCTGTCAGAATGCAGGCACGTTATGTCTCGCACTGTTGATGGGGGCGAGACCCAACATGTTGCTAATATGGGGCTTATAGCGTAAGTGACAAATCAATGACTTGATTTAAAAATGCATACATTTCAGCTTCCTTTTTAGACCGTTACTGGAGTTTTTATTTTTATTTTTTATTATTATTAAATTTATTTTCCCGTGAGGTTGGGAGGGGGGGCCGGCAGGGGGGCCGAGCCTTGACCAATGGTGGCCGTGGCCCCCCCTGGCCACCATGTAGCTCCGCCCCTGCAACAGGACTGCATGAGGGTGTGAGAAAGGGTACATGATGTAGTACACATAGACTATCATAAAATCTGAAGAGTATTCTCTCGTGAAGCGTGGACACACTAGCCTACTTACTAAATTGTCACCAATTGTTACTTTAAAGATCATTTTTATATTTTTGACTCCAATAAACCCAGTTCAAGATGATAGCTAACTGATAAAATGATTTTGTGTGGTGAAGTAAATAGGCTACTACCGAAAAAACAACAACAATGTAGTTTAATTTACATGAAAAAAGTTAGTTTAGGCAAGAATTTAAAAAAGTAAATTCTATAGTAGTACTCAATTCAATCGTGTAGAAATGAAAGCGTAAATATCAACATTATAAAATTATGTAAAATTACTCATCTTTTCTGATACTGGTGTTCACATGGTGCACTGGGCCATGAATAATTAATGAGGTTTATTTTTCACTGTTTTCCATATATATTTACACTATTTTATCATTGCTTTTGTTGTTAGGATTAACTTGCCAATTTGTGATATTTCATTTTCTTCTTAAAATGACATATTCAATATATATATATATATATATATATATATATCCATCAAAATTAATGGTTAATATCTATTGAATTTAATTTTATTTGTACAACATTTCACTCAAACAATATAACATTGAATCAGATAACATTTTTTAAGTATATGATTTACTCAAAAATGTTTAAGTATAGTTTACTTAATTCTATGTGTGAAATACTCAAAAAATAGCAGTGCACAAACTCGCCTTAAAAAATTAAGTAAATTTAACTCATTGTTTTACCACTTTCACATTGCTTTCTTGGCTGTAAGATCAATTTAATATTTTTTGACTAAAGCAAAAAATAAAAATTAAAGCACATTTTAACTGAGAAAACTTTTTTAACAAAATATAGTACATGAATTTCATGTATCTCCCTCTAAAGTGTATTTGTTTTGAGTGCAATCAAAACAAAATTATGAAATGCCACCCACGCCAAAAACTATTACGATCAATAAGTTATAACAAATAATGTAAGTTATACAAGATTCAACACATTTTTAAGTCAATTTAATGCAATTTAAGTGGAAATTACTGGTTGAATCCAAGTTGATTGTACTTAAAAACTTCCCTTACAAAAGGCAGCTGAGTGGGCCAATAGATTCTTCCAATGTTACTCGTACACTATTAACATCACTAGACGTATAAGTGATTTTAATAGTGAAATGACGTACATGTTCCACTAAATGAAGAGCCATTAAAATACTTAGGCTACTTTACTCAAAATACTCTTCAGCATAGCAAGTTAAGTACCATAATGACATATCAAATAAGTATTATAATTTATTAAGCATATGTCCTTATTTGTGTTCTGATTTAATAATAGACTTATTAATACTTCTCTATAATTTTATAAAGATAAATGTTTTTAAGTGGTAGCAACTCTCATGATGTCACAGAATGTTTAGTTTATATGTTTGACTATGATATTAAGCTTAAACCAAGCGTCATCATCTTTATGGAATTAATTTAAATATCGCATTAATAAAAAATTTTAACACTGACAAAAATAACAATGCGCTCCTTCTAAAATTGGTACATAGATTGTCCAGCAGATCCATATACCTTTAATACATGATCAATGTAACAAAATAGACAAAAAGAAAATGAACAGGGAGGACATATGATGGAAAAGAAGGGTAAAACAGAACAAAAGCAAAAGAAGTATAATACTGTGGAGGCAAAATACCATGAGATAGCGACATGCCTGCACTGCAAACTGAGGTAATTGAGACAATCAGTTTGATCATATCAGCATGATTATCATACATTGACAGTATACAGAACCCTCCAATGATCCATTGCTATAACCATAATTCTCATCACAGTAAGAGGAAACAGACACACTGGTGTTCTGTCTCTCTCTCTCACACACACCCACAAATATCACACACAACACGGACACCACACACTACGTTTCTCTTTCTCGATCTCTGTTTCTCTCTCTTTCACACAAGCCATGCTTTACTCAATCAGAACTTGCTACTACCTACTACAGGTAAAAAGTAGTCCATAAAAATATAAAAAATACAAACAATTTATACAATAAAATGAAAAAGCAACATCTTCCCTTATTATGAGGCGCTTCAAGAAGGCTGGATGGGCAAAAAAAAAAATTTGTTGCCTCAAAAAGTCTACAGACTCCAAGCAAATGTTATGTAAAAACTGCTTCAAAAAGTTTCATCTTTAGCTTTTGAATGTTACAAAAGTCACAGATCAAGAGGCAACACCAGGAATTGATGAAGACATGTGGGAAACTGTGAAACATTTCTAAGGAATTCTTTTTGATGAAGTGGGAGGAGGACAAACTCCGACAGACAAAGACCATCCTGGAAAAAAGAGAATAGACGAATCAAAGAAACAATAAATATCAATGAATAATTAGCTTACATATTTAAGTGTTTCTTTAACTGCGCACACTTTTGGTCCAGTGAAGTATTATCAAAGAAATCAAAACTATTCTTATTAAATTTGGACATACATTCTGAATTCATACATTTAGAATTGAATCACATTTTTTTAAGCTACACTGTGTAACTCTTTTAGTTTATTCTTAGCTAAAAAACACTTAGTTCTTTCAAAAATATATGTGCTCATTAATGTATATTTATGTCGTTCAAGTAATAAGTATTCTCGTGAGTGTATAATATGCCATTGAAAATACATACGGGTAAGGGGTTCTAATGTCAGTCGCCATGTTGTCCCTCCATCTTGAAAGTACATTAGCCAAAGAGGGACATACCCGTTAATTCAAGCTTCGCCTTTCGCGTTTACGTTTGAGTTAACACTCATAGACGAGGTCGAACTGGAAGCCATGTTAATCTTGGACTACATTGGCCACCGTAGGAGTTAAAACGAAATCGGAATTGAAAGGAACAGAAACTAATATTCACTGGATGGCCATATACCTTTTAAAAGGGGTAAAAATCACACAGCGTAGCTTTAACCAACAAATGTATATCTAAAATCTAAAAAGCCCGAATAAAAATACTCTTTCTTATAGGCTGATTTATTAGCTAGAATTGTATGTAAAGACAGTTAAATAACTGCATAATTTGACAAAACAACAGCTTGATCCTTTCACAAATTATATTTACTTTGATTTTTCTATTTTTAAGAAATAATGTCATCCAGAATTTTTTGTAAAAAAAACTTGTGATTAAAATGACTGTTAAAGCTGTTTTTATAAAGCAACCCCTTAGACACAATCACACAAATGTGTTCATAATTGAAGAAACACCCATAGATGAAATGCTATTATCCCATTTACTATACTGTACACCATGCAGCATAATGCAAATATATTTTATTCTATAGAATAATATTCTATAGAATAGAATTCTATAGAAAAATATTCTATAGAATGCCACAAAAAATAGAAGAGAGAAATTCTGAATGAAAATAATAGATAGTCACTTGTTATCACAACATTTTTTCTTTTGTCATATCAACTTAAATAATTTATTTAGTTCAGATAACATATTATTTTGAGTTTTTGATAATTAAATCAATCTCCATTGTATTAACTCACTTTTTCCATTTGAATCAACTTAAAATTAAGGCAACCAGGTTACTTATTTTTTTAAGTTAAGCCAACAATATTTTTTTACAGTATAGTCAATTATGCCAGTAATGCAGCAAACTGTATAATCTGAAAAGTTGACATACGAAGGTCCCTCTATAAGTCTCTCTGTCTGTCTCTATAAAAAGGTTTGACCCTGCAGCAGCGAGTAGGCCCTCTGATCGGCCCCAGCAGCTGTCGTCCTACTGCCTCAGCACAACAAATACTTTACTCGCCCGCTGACCTTTCCACACACACAGACATGCAGCTACACACGCTCCAGCTCACACTCACACATGCATACTGTCAAGTGCCAGCAATAGTTGCCAGTGTTTGGTATTTCTATGATTTTGTCGATGTGCATCATAAAAAAACCTTCGAAAAATCTTTTTTTTTAAATGACGCCAACACTGCAAAAGTTAATCAAGTTAATGTAAAAGTCATGAGTTTTGGTTCCTCTCAATATTTCTTCTGTATCTTACCTAAACAAGTTATTGACTACCACTTGCCTTTATTTTGCTAACTTGAACTACTTGCACAATATTGCTGTACACTTCATTTTTATCAGGTGATGGCGCAGTGGATAAGACACATGCCTTTGGTGTGAGAGATGCGGGTTTGAATCCACTGTGAGACACCAATGTGTCCCTGAGCAAGACACTTAACCCCTATTTGCTCCAGACGCATGCGACCTCTGACATATATAGCAATTGTAAGTCGCTTTGGATAAAAGCGTCAGCTAAATGAATAAATGTAAATGTTAAATACTGTCCATGTACTGTAGGCCTAAATATATTGTGACCGTGGATCACAAAACCAGCCACAAGTAAAACATTGTATGGGTCAAAATTATATTTTTCAACAAGACAATGCTCCTGCCCAAATTGCAAAGGCAAGAATAGTCTTGAGAACAATCAGGATCATGTTTTGGCCTGGTCAGAGTCCATGTTTGAACCATAGACTGTAAAAAATATGGACAAAGCGTCTGTGACGTCACCCATAGACTCTCTGAAGAACGGGTTTGAAGCTGTTTATGGGGGGTATGTGCGGCGCCATACTAGAAAATCTTGGAAAATACAAAATACAAAAGTTTCAGAAAGGATACAGAGGTGGTATGATGTGTTGTGTCAGATCATGGCCGAGACGTCAAATTCACTCGGCGCAGCCTGTTATCAGCTGTCAATCAAAGTTAACCGCCCTTATTTGTCATACGTTTTATATCTAAATATGATCTAAACTAACGAGCTATAAAAAAATTCACCCCCTCACAGTTGTCAGGCACGCGGAACATATTGAAGATTACAATAAAAGTCCATGGGACCAAACTGTAAACATATGAATTTATGCTGTGAAAACAGACATTATAACATGACGTCTATGGATATTTGCTCCCATTTGGGACCGGCCTCTAGCGGATTTGAGATGTATTGCAGTTTATCGCACTTCCGGGTAGGCTTCATCTTTAAGATTAGAATGTTGCCGCTTGGTTTGAACCCATTGGTCTCACATTAAACTCAAACCAACTGGGAGACTGGATTCAACCACTCAACTGTTTGAAGGCATTAACATTGAATGGAACAACACTGTGTCTTCTTCTTGTAAACAGGGGAAGGCTATTCCATGCTAATTTACTTTATTTACAGTATGTGTTAAATTATTACTATTTTCCTGACTGATTTGTGATAAAAAGGGTTAAGACCATTATAGATATTTTGCAATTTTTTGTATCAATTTTTTTGTTGTTGTGGCCCAGAAGCATCTGTGTGTGCATTCAATATATATATATATATATGATGTGATCATATATATATATATATATATATATACATAATTACATATATCAGTATATATTTCACAGTTGGATTGGTTGGGATTCGTTGTTTTCAAACGAAATTAGGCTACACCACACTTGAAAATCTATGAAAAAGTGCAACCAAATATAAAACTGCATTTTAGAACACATTTACTTTTAGTATTTTAGTAAATGAAGTAAATGAAAATTCTCTTACATTTCAGAAAGTGTCCAAATACTTTTGTGTTAACTTTTTAACAGCAAATTAATTATTTTATCATTTAAAACGTATTTTTGTAAAAAGCTTTGCTACATTTTGTCTTCATTTTCAACATCGAATTAATTGATAATTTTAGACTTTTTGGGTAAGCTTTATTTTTTTAAAGAAGTGATACTTTATTTGATATTGACACACACACACAGCTTACCTTCCGTTATCGATGCTCCACCACAAAGCTCATGGTTGTGCCGTCAAAGGAGGGAGGAGCGACAATCCGGGCACCTTGCTGTGATGTAATACTGATGACAGGTTTGGTGGCACTGCTGGATACTGCGGTGCCTGGAGGTACCAGATACATGCTGCTCGTCTCGACCGCATCCTCGGTCTCCGAGCAGGTGGACGAGCGGGGCGGCGGCAGGGTCGGCAGCGAGGGGTAGACCAAGTACGTGGGGGGATAGGCTGCCGCAGGACCGAGGGCGACCGGAGAGACTGACACAGGCACTGGCGTGAGTGATAAAGGAATGTCCAAGTACTGTCCACTCTCAGGATTGTAAAACCGCTGGGCGGCTGGCTGCATGGGCACAGGCGTGTCCACTAAGTAGTACTGGCCTGTGGTGGGGTCCAGCAGCAGCTTGCGCTGGATGTGAGGAGGAGAGAGGTCTGCGGGGGGTGTGAGGCAGAGTAGCTGGGGTTGAGCGGCAGGTACAGCCGGCAGGGGCACGGCGTGGTGATAAATCATGGCCGTCGGACTTTCAGGGGACCAGGACTCCATTACAATAGGTGAGCGTTGCAGGGGCTGATGGGAAGGTTTTGGGTGAGACTGGGTGGAGCCGAATGCGTGTGAGGGTTTTGAATCGGAAGCGTGAGCTTTAACAGGGATGGTTAAGTAATTGTCAGAGTCTGGCTGCTGGTGCTCTTTCTGGTGCTTTTCCTCACTTTTTGATTTCGAAGGACAGATTTTCACCGACAAAGGTGCTTTATGAGATTTAAATGTATAGTTTCTACTAGAAAGTATTTGTTGAGCGCTATCATTCACTGTGTTTATACGGTTAGGTGCTTTGAGGTTACTGCCTACATTAAATACGCACTTGTCACTGAAAGACTCTGTCCTTTGGGCTGCTGATTTAGCCGTGTGTTCCTGACCGTGTGAACTTGTTGGCGTACATACTTTATCCTCATCGACGCAACCTCGAGTGCCGGTGGTCAACTTTTCAGCGTGCAGCTGCGAGCTAGTGTCCGCTTTCCCAAATTCGTTCTCAAAGTCCGATTTGGTCGTGACTCCTTGCTCCTCTCGCGTGATGAGCGACAGCACGTGGCTGTCTGTGATTGGTCGCGGCGCTTGCGTTTTGCGCTTCCATTCGTTCCTATCGAAAACATATAGTTGCTCCATAGTTTTCACAGCTGCTTTTAACTTTTCAAGCGCTATTTGATTTGAAACCTTCGACTCTGGTTTCTTCTCGCTGCTGTCTGTTGCTTTTTCTGATTTTTGTTTTGCAGCTTTAGCGTCAATTTTTAAGCTAAACTCTGGATGTTCAGTGAGAGGCTGCTTAGCGCATGGCACTCTGGGTAAGGCACTTTTAGCGGAGGAGAGATTCAGGGATAATCTCGATGTTTCAGCCACACTCTTGCCCGTGTTAACAGGCTCGGAAGGTTTTGGGGCATTGTTCGTGTTCACAGACTGGCATTTTATTACCATCGGTGTCGGAAATGTTTTTTTGTCAGGTCCCCTATTAACAGGTTTGCTCTCCTCTCGTAATACCGTGGATGCTGTCCCTGAGGAAGCGGAAGCGTTTTCTATTGCTACAAACCGATATGAGCTTTTTACCAATTTGCGCACGTCCCTAACCTGATGAATAGGAGTCTGGAACTTACATTTACTATCCCTAATATCCCTTACCATAAAATGCGGTACTCTGTCTGATATGGTCAACAAACTGCTTTTAGATTCGCTTGTCGGCTTTTTAGTGCTGGCATTGTTATGTATATTAGGTGTCAACAAACTGGTGATATTAAACTGATCGCTTTTGTTTTCTTTGACGCTTCGAAGGTGTATTTTGATTTCGGGCACTTTTTGACACTGTGAGGTTTGGTCTGTGTCCACTGAGCATGGGCCAGAGCTCAGTTTTCCACACCCTCCCCCATCTGACTCTCCAAGATCTCCAGTCACTTTCAGATTATGTAATGAAAGCCCAACAGCTTCCTTTCCCTTAGGCATAAGCTGTGAGCTAGGGACATACAAGTGAGACATCTTAATCATCTTACTACTCTCGCCCTCAACACTTTCCCTGCTTTCCATCATAGGTCTAATTGAGGTGTCTAGCGGCGTCTCCTCGTCCTCCTCCGGTGTACACTGAGATTCTCCATCTCCTTGTGCTTCCTGCTCTCCATCTTTCCAGGATTTGAAAGCACTTTTTTGGCTGGGGGTCAAAGGAGTCTTTAGTGGCTCGCTAGGGTCTAATTTAGGGGTGATTTCTGGGTCACAGGGTGACTCAGTGATTTCAGCAGCATGGAAACTTGAGTTCTCTTGTGGCTGGTCTGTTGCATCCCCGAGATCCTCTTGAGAGTGTCCTGATGCAGTTTCTGAAGTCTGTCTTTGTAAGCTCTTTACAGTCTCTTTACCATCTTTAGAATGAGGGCACACTGATGACACAGGATACGTATCGCTTATTTCACCTCTTTCCATTTTACGCTCTTGCTCAAACTGCATTTTCTTGGAAATTACATTTTTCAAAATACTAGAGGCAAAGATGGCTTTCTTGTGGGCATCTTCCAATGTTTCACAGAGTGGACTTTCTGCTTCACTCTCCTCCTTGGTTGGCGTGGTGCCCGTAACATCAGCTGTGGAACGTGACATTATGGCATTCATCGCGCGTTTCGCGCGCCTCTCGCGCGCAGGTATTCCTGATCCGACATTACAGCCGAAGTTCAAGGTTTCAGTCAGTGTGATGGTTTCACCAGGTTTGCTTCGTATCTCTATTTTCTTAGACGCCTGCTGAGAGTTCAAGTTATTTTTCAGCGACACTATTTTAGTTTGAGGACTATGCGTATTTGTTTGAAGCACATCTTTTGTTGTTGTAGACCTACACTCGGCGCTTTTATTTGCCTCAAAAACAGGCGTAGAGTTCTTGTGCGCCTCACGTGTCAAACTGCCGTAATTTAAGTCAACGAAAGCGGACCATTTATTAATACTCAGTCCGTGTTCTGACATTGAGGACTCACTCGAGCTGCTAAAGTTTATGGCATCAAAGTAAGGACAAGCCAAACTCCGGAAGGAACGCGCAGTGAGATTACGCACCTCTTTATCGGCGTCATCCAGTTCGCTGACGGAACTAGACGCGCCACTGGAATATTCGTTGATGTCTTTCCGCCTCTGTTTGCTCGCGAGGTGCTGTCGACCCGGGGGCGGGATAAAGTAGCGGTCAAACAGGGACTCGCTTTTGGAGTCAGAGCTTCTGAATGAATAATGACTCCGCTCACCTGCACGTCTGCTGTGAAAGCGGACATTCCTCTGACCTAAAACACTGGCAGGGTCGTTGATCGCGCGCGAAGACGTTTTGATTGACAGGTGAATATGTCCCGACGAATTTCCAAGCTGTCCGCCGCCGCCTTCATCCGAGCTGGCACATTTATCGGATTCGCAAAGTTCACTTTCGGTGCTGACCAGAGCACCTGTGGCGGAAAGCTTCGCCGCGCGTGAAGTCGGCGGGACTTTATTGCTCTTGGACTTGCTTTGGATTCTACCGAGGGTCGTCTCGTCACTTTCAAATGATGCGTAGTCAACAAATGAATATACCAAATTATCATCCTCGAAATCCAAGCAGGATCCGCGACCAAACTCGTAATCCACATCGTGATCTAACTCCGTTAGCTGGATCTCGTGCGTCGTTATATAGTGTGCCTCTACATCTGCTGTGCTCGTGCTGTCTTTGGATTCGCAGCGACTGTTCAAGTACATGTCGGTGTATTGCAACTCCTCCGTTTCAAACGACGCCGATTTTGAATCTTCGGTCTTTACATCCGACCCCGCGTCCACATAATCATTTATTAGCGGAACGCGCTCTTCATAAAGACTCTCAGAATGACATTTTCCCTCGTGACAGTCTTTCAATAAACTTTTGTCGGCATTTTCATTCTCCTCTCGCTCCCCAGGACTCTTAATCCCGGAGATGGATGCATCGCCTTTACATTTAAATATTGCCAGCTGGTTCCCTTCACCTGTGAAAGTGACTTTAACAGTCTTTGTGCTGTCTGACTTCATGTCCGGTGGATTGTCCAGGTCTACATAATTTGTTTCGCTGTGATAGCCACTGTTGCAGTGTTCTTTCGTGTCTGCCAGCGGCTTTTTCAACGGTCCGGTGTCCTCTCTGCTCGCGACGGCCGTTTGAAGTGTCTCCATCTGCTCTGAACGGCGTCCCGCACGGAGATCAGTGGTGTTACTTCTGACACCGGACCGTAGTAAGGTTTGTGTATGTGTGTGTGAGAGAGAGAGTGACTGAACGGGACCTATGCGCGAGGGAAAAGTGAGCGAGGGAGACACTGCGGCGACGAGAGAGAGAGAGAGAGAGAGAGAGAGAGAGAGAGAGAGAGAGAGAGAGAGAGAGAGAGAGAGAGAGAGAGAGAGAGAGAGAGAGAGAGAGCGATGCAGTCTCACTGCACAGGTATGATCCCCTTACCACTTATCATGTGTCTAGTAATGATAATGACGTAATGACTACATAGCTGACATTAAATTGCGACAGTGTCATGTTAAGGAATACGTTGATCTTTTTGAGGAGTAGCCTACGTGAGCAGA
Source organism: Pimephales promelas (assembly GCF_016745375.1). The sequence goes on from NW_024121161.1 coordinate 306,784, forward strand.
TTAGGGCATATATACGTTTTAATAAAAAATATGGGAGGAAAACTATGTATATATAAAAAAAATATTATCCCATATTTGCTCACAAAATATATATAATAACATCTATTATAAACCAGTCGGATTTATAGTTTTTAGATTTGATTTAATGTACCCTATTATTTCTATCTTGTAAATAAAGTTTAATAATTTAATAAATTACTAATTCAAAATAATATTTTTATTTAAACAAAAAAATGTTCTTGAGTGAACTGAAGAAACTAAATGCATTGTTACAATCTTCAGGACAGCAGCGAAATGTATCAAATGTTAGTCCATTCATTGGAAAAATCTTAGTAGTTTAATTGGTAGGATTCTCTCTAACAGTGAACTTCCAAATTATTCAAAGAAATTGTGTTCCCATGCATGCACGTTTAATATAATCTTTCGTAAGATTTGTATCTAAATGCAGGACCTATGACTATTAGTACAATGACTGTAATAAAAATGTTCATGTAATATAGATGAGCTAAGACAGCTAACCTTTAGCCATAGGAAAAAAAATAGTTTGATACATTGGAAATTGACTAGCAAGTTTGAAAAAAAATAATTATATATGAAGAGTTCAGATGCAAAAGCCTCTAAGTGCCATTTGAAATTTTCTTCTAGAATGATAATTTTTATCAAGCTTGTATATTTAAGTTCAGTAATTTCACTTAAATGACAATTAATAGGTAATCTTCATTGCCATTTAAGTGAAATTACTGAACTTAAATATACAAGCTTGAAAAAAATGATCATTCTAGATGAAAATTTCAAATGGCACTTAGAGGCTTTTGCATCTGAACTCTTTATATACACACACACACACACACACACACACACAGTATATATATAGTATATATATTCTGATGAATTCAGTTTAAATGAATTCTTGTCTAGAAAGTTTATTTTGACGGGCAAAAACAGTTGCATCAAAATAATGTTCACCAGTTTCAGATTTCATGTTCACCTCTCAATAATAGGCAGCTGTATATATGGGTCCTTAATAAATATTAATTAATATAATATATAAATATAAATTCTGGGCAGTTTCCTAGATCAAGGTGACGGCACATCTTACCCTATGCTCATCTCCACTACTCTACACAGGTATTAATAGATATCATGTCATAGCCCTCAAAGCTTAGAAAACACTATGCTCAAGAAGAGCCACAGGTCTATTGTGGGCAACCGCCTCCTAGAAGCGCATAACCGCATACATAATGCGAGTATAGAAACATTTGTTGTCAACTGAATGTTATCAATGTCCGCCTCTGGCCCATGACAGCTGCATCCCCGTATTAGAGCCAGTGCCTGCTGCCAACCGTACAGAAGACAAGTTGGCTTTGGGAAAGAGACACGAGAACCACTACCCAACAAAGAAAGAGAGAAAAGAACAACTGCAGAGGTGTGAGGGATATGACAGTCTGAAATCATAGCATCCAATAAGAAAGTTGACAATAAATCTAAGATGGTGACAGTCTATTAACAGCATAAACCTCATTTTTAAAATGCAACGTGAGGGGAGAATAGAGTTCAATTCTGAAACTTGGGTAACACTTTACAATAACTTATGAAAGACCAGGGCTAGATGTCACATGGGCAAGGTCTCAATAACTGTATGTCAGTAAATACACTATAATTTTGTATGATAGTTGCAAACAAAAATGTTTTTTTTATTTTATTTGTCTTGCATATTTATGAATTCTTGGTGACACTTTACAGAACGGTTTAAAAATGTGTTAACATTAATGAATGTTATTATAAACTACAATGAACAACTTGCAAAAAATGCATTTGAAATGTTGAAATTGTATTAGTACTCATATATATATATTAGCATTCATGAAGATTGATAAATGCTATTGTTAATATATTTCATGTTACACTCTAAAAAATGCTGGGTTGTTTTAACCCAATTTTGGGTCAAATATGGACAAACCCGAAATGTTGGGTTAAAAATGTAATGTTAAAATTTAACCCAACGGCTGGGTTAGTCCATATTTGACCCAAAGTTGGGTTAAAACAACCCAGCATTTTTTAGAGTGTACCTATTGCATTAACTAGTTATAACATATAGAACCTTAATTTAAAGTGTTACCAACTAACTACTTATCTGAATGCACATGAACTATTAAATATTTTACAGTGTTTATCAACTTAATGAACATTGTTATAAAGTGTTATGGTTAAGCATCAAGTCTAACTTTTAATTCCAATAAATAGATTATTACCATATAGATAATATTAACTTTCACAATAATTGTGGGTGAAAAGGGGTCAACAGCAGTACAAGGATTATTGATTTTTTGCAAAATAATAAAGAGTGCACCTTTTGTTGTAGCAGTAGTTGCAACAGAAAAGATCTAAACATTTAATGATTAGAGAATTTGACTTAAAAATAAATAAAAAAATTGCACATATCCCTCCCTGGCCATGGCTAATCTATCCTCCAGATCCGTGGAGGAGCCGGGTACGGGGCTATTTAGGACACCTGCTAACAGTATGTAAAGTATTTGCATATGGAGTAGTTGGGCCTGCACTCATCTCATGTATTACCATCATTAGTCCGAACGGGTAAACGATGGATCCACTTTGACAGCTGCATATATATCAGACTACATTAAATGCTTCAGAGTGGTCCATTTCACACCAGAAGACAAACTGCTCACAAACTTGTTAGTGTCTGAATTTTTAACGACCTCTACAAAGCTGTTAAATTTAGGCAGCTATTTAAAATGTGGACACCACACACATGCAAGCACTTCGAGATCAGTTACTCACAGAGGGCCATATAAAACAGCAGGTGGCAAATCATGAGTGCCATTAATCAAAGCACAGGCATTAGCGTGGTATGTCCTTCTCATTCTCACTCTGCTGTGCTTTGCTGGTCTTTGGTCCTTACTTTGACCCTAAAGGTCAGCACAGGTTTGGGGACATCATCAGCAGCACAGGAGAAGACACTGAGCAATCAGCAGCGTGGCACAAAATAGGTGTACCTGTAAACGTATTTATTTTCTAGCTAATATTAGGCTATACCATATATTATTATTATTATTATTATTATTCGCCTGTAACTATCAACAGAAAGACTTTTAGACCTATTATCACAGTACTTATGTGATTGCAGGTGGACAATTTAGTAGACAGCTCATCTCATGTCCCTGTGTGCATTAGTTGAGTCAGTGTGAATGATGATAAAAGTGTGGAGGGTTTTGAATTTCAGAACTGCTATGCTGAGACTTCACAATTAGGTCATAAGAACGCACTAGGCATGAGAACAGAAATAAAAAGGCCCCACTAAAAGGTCTTGAGGAATGAATTCATTACCCTTTTGAATAATTTTGCATCCACAGTATGTCAATAGTTCACACATGAGTTTTGACATAGCCTGACAAAATGAATATGCAGGCCATTAAATCAATCGGAGGAAAATTTATGATTTGAAGCAGTGAACATGTGCCTTATAAATTATGGTAACAGCTAGCTATGAGAAGGAGCTAATGGAAAACCAACCAACAAGCTCTGCACATGCACTACTATTTTAAAAGTTTGGGGTAAATTGATCAAAATTGACTGTAAAGACCTAAATACATTTCAAACAAATGCTGCTAAGAATCCTGAAAAAAACTGTTTCCACAAAAAGCCGCTTAGCTTTTTTCATTGACAACAATAATAATCATTTACATTTACATAATAAATATAGGATTTTACTGGAGGTGTCTTTCGTTTGGTCATGGGGCCTAAATGGGACAGAGACAAAAAAGCTAACAAGATATAGGGCGAACACAAATTATGACAGCAATGCAAGGCATGTGTAACCCTGCCTTAGTGGACATCACGACAAAAGGAACGATCGCATATTCACTCTTACTCACATTCACAAGCTTTGCCATGATAAAAGTGGGCATGCGGTCGTATGCGTCCCTGAAGAATAATAATATGCGTGTTTGTGGTCAATGAGACATCAGATAATAAAAGCTGATAATGGACGATGTAAACACAGAATGGAGACACGTTCTCCAATTTGTAAAAAATTTATTACAAACATTTCATAGGCTAAGTTCATTATTTATAATTATAATACAGCAAAAAAGTATCTAGCAACCTTGGCACCAAATGTGAGTGTGTTTGTGCTCCTTGTCGGATACTTTCAATGGCCACAGAGAGACTGAAACACAACACCGTGAGAGAATCTCTCAGTCTACGTACGGAATCATCAAAATCCCTCGCCGAACAAACAGGCACGCGGTAGGAGACTGAGAAACGAGATCCTGTTACAAGCTCAACTTTGGACCCGTTTAGAGCTTTTGCCTCGTCATTTATAATAATATCGTATGTGAAAGAGCAGGTTTACGGTAGTCAGGTCCTAAATATTAAATACACAGTTGAAAGGGTAAACTATTTAATATATTTCCTTAGTATTTTTCCTTGTCCATTTCACAGATATAGAACATGTTCAACAGTGTACTCTCCCCTAAACGGCAAAAACTCAACCTTACATCATCTGTCATTTTGATTGCAGTTTTCTTAAAATGGTAGCTCTACAGTGCCCTCTTGTGATCAAGTGAAAAAAAGTGGAAAAACCTGTATTGGTACCTGGACTGCAAGCCAAAGGAATGTGTCGAGGACTAGAAACGTGATTCGGACCTGCTTCTTCCCTGTGCTGTAGTTTGAAGACGTATTTACATTTTCTCAAAAGTGAGTTCGTGTCCACAGGTTTGACACACTTTCCTGTAGAGATCTTCCTCTTCGTCCAGAACCTCGTCAGGGCCGTAGTCATGCTGATGGACACTGGTATCTTTCTTAAACATACTGCTCCTTACCGCCCGCCTCAGTTCTGAAAGCCAGACGAAGATTGAGAGCAATGTATAATTATACAATGTTACCAAATGTAGTCGTGTGAACAAATTAAGTCGGTTTATTCACTCATTTTAAAAGTGCACAAATTAATTTTGTTTCACGAGAAATTTAAAATATAGATTATTTTACATACTATTTATCTCTCAGTGGAAAAATATTTTAGCGTACATTTTAAATCTGTCATACTTTTAGCTCAGCTTTCATACCTTTAACTTTTTTGTTAAAGCGTTTCTGCTTCTGAATCTCCCTGTTCTCCTCTCTACTCTCCTTGGCCTCCTCCAGAGCTTCCTCGCTGCCCCATACCTCCAGAGAGCGCTTTTCCACCTTAACATTCAATAAAACAAAACAAAATGGTACACACAAATCAACAAACCAAACACACATAAGAATTCATGAAACTGTTTGCATGATATAGTAACAATTTTTAATTTGATGCATTAGGTATCATCACCATGAAAACTAAGTTTTACAGCATGTATTATTCTGGATTTATAGTTACTTTATAAATATAGTAATGGTCATTATTGTCATGTTTGCTCATAATACATTAATAATAATGAATAATATTAAAAAAGAAGAAATTAATACTTTTATTTAGCAAGGTCACATTAAACTGATTAAAAGTGACAGCAAAGACATCATTTTACGAAAGATTTCTACTTCACATAAATGCTGTTCTTTTGAACTTTGTAGTTGTCAAAGAATCCTAACAAATGTATCACGGTTTCCACAAAAATATTAAGCAGCATAAACTGTTGAAAACAATAAGAAATGTTACTAGAGCACCAAATCAGCATATTAGAATGATTTCTGAAGGATCGTGCGACACTAAAGCTTAGAGCTGAAAAAAATATAATATAGTAAAATAGAAAACCCTTAAAGGGATAGTTCACTTTGAAATTAATTTTTGGTATGTTTTATCTTACCTCAAGGGCATCCAAGATGTTGGTGTCTTTCTTTCCACAGTAGTTTCAATTTTGATATTTTTAGGTCAAACCGTTCTTGTCTGTCAGTCATATAATGGAGGTTTATGGTCACCACCTCAAAGAGCATGCACAGAGAAGACCAAATTAAACATGATTTAATGACTCGTAAATGTCAGTCAGTACACAATACATTGATGGCCTAAGAAAAAAACGAGCGGTTTGTGTGAGAAAACGAAAAATCAATGTCATCAAATCAAACCATCAATGTGTACTTACATTTACGAGTCATTAAATCATGTTTAATTTGGACTTCTCTGTGCATGCTCTTTGAGGTGGACCCCATAGACCTGCATTATATGACTGACAGACAAGAATGGTTTGACCCAAAAATATCAAAATCGAAAATACTGCGGAAACAAAGACAACTACATCTTGGATGCCCTTGAGATAGGCTAAAACATACCAAAAATTAATTTCAAAGTGAACTATCCCTTTAATTTAAATTGTAAAAATATTTCACAATACTAGTGCTATATTACAAATAAATGCAGTCTTGGCAATCATAGTAGTTTCTTTCAAAAACAAACAAAAACTAATTTCATATATCTTTAGAAGGGATTTGAATTTAATAACTGGATTGAGTGAGATCAGGTTATATGTACAGCTCTGGCTTGAGGATATGTTGAACCGACCTGTGTCTTTAAGTAGAGTTTCATGTCTCCCCAGTGTGGATTGTGAGGATTTTTCCTCAGGACAAATCGCAGCAGTGGCTCCCTCTTATCCAGATCACAATCCTTCAGAAGGAAAGTCTGTTTCGCTTCAGTGCGAGATATTAGCTTGTGCTTCACTTCATTGTCTCTATACAAACATATGCATTTATAAAATGAATTACGCAGACACATTACAATACTTGTTTTGAGCACTTGTTGAACTGCAGGTGCACAGGAAACACAATAAAGTAACGGAACTGAAATACTGAGAAAAAAACAACTACATTTTACTAACAACACCAGCCAGTAAACTCTCTGTAACAAGTTTAACATTATGTTTTGACCCACTGTGACCACGTAAAGAATGGATGACATACCTGCATTTATCACACAGAGACAAATCAAAACTGTTGCTGAGGTAAGAGTCCATAAATGGCTTCTGACACTCCTCACACATCAGATAATCAGGCTCCATCACAGGGGCTGAAACACAAACACACACACATAAAATAGTTTAAATTTGCCACTCAGTATTATAAAGGATGTCTATTGGGCAGGTAACACACTTACTAAGCATGCTTTTTTTTTTGTTAAAGCACTTACATGAAAATTAATTAATTAAAATGGATATTGAAAACAATTGTGTGCATGTATGCGATGCCATTTTTGGTCACCTGGTTGCTGAACCACTCTCTTTTCCTGCTGCTCATCCTCTGCCGTCTCCTCTTCAATGAAGAACCCTGCACCAGAGTCTATAGTTTTTGCCACTTTAGCACAAGTAGCACCTGAGGGAAGACAGATTATTTATGAGTGAAATTCATGCAATTTCAAATGCTGAATGTGTTGTGCAGTTTCCAAACACATGCCTTCTATAGCTGAAGACGGTCTACTGGCGAGCCTGGCTTGTCTGAGCATCAATGCCCGTTGTCTGTTCCGTTCTATTTTGGCCAACATGTGCGGTGTTAAGGACACGCTGGACTCGTGTGAAGAGTTTACACAATCTGCTGGTGCTTCTTGAGAGTGACTGGCCTCTGGTACATCCATGATCAGTCTACATACAATACCAGTTTGGAAAAAATACACTCATTCATTCATTTATTACACAATAAAATAATAAGTAAGCAATTAAAACATTCATATAGAAATGACAGTTTGGAAATAATACAGTGACCGAAGTTCACAAACCTTTCCTTTCACAATAAAATACTATAATATCAGTATTGAAATTATGCAATGACTAAAATCAAAATCTTTCAAGATTTTAACACAAGCAATAAGATGAATATGAATAAATAAATACATGCATGAGAAAAATCACAAATCAAATGTAATATATTTCAAAGTTGCAGTATTACAAATGTATAGAGCATAAACTATAGTTGAGTTGAAATAAAATGTAAAAAAAAATACAATTTTAGAGAAATCACAAATTAAATTGATTATATTATTAATTTAAAGTGGTAGTAATGATGTATGTATGCAGCATAAAGTAGTAGGTAGGTTATTAATATACAGAATGCAAAGAGCTCGAGACTTTTAATGACAATTAATCAATAAAGCGCCGTCTTACCGGAAACCGTTTTTGTTTTTTATAGTTGGTCTAATGAGGAACGTAATGAAATCTTAAAAATAACAATCCAGCAGTGTTCTTTCTGTTTACGAGTGTGCTGTCCAGTCCTTCTCGTCTTTGGATATTTTGCGCCACAAGTCCAACATCGCCATCTATCGAAACTTGACTTGAAAAGTTTGCAACTTACAACCTTACAACTTATGTCGTTGTCTACACTTTGAAAATGTAAAGATGTAACAACATCGATATTTTGTAAGACCAATATTTTTTATTTATTTAATGTTTTAAATTATACAAAATAACTGATTTTATTTTGAATACAACTTCAGTATTTGGCAACATTTTATTTTTATTTTTTGATTAGGCAAAGACAGCAATATTATAATATTATAGGAAGAGTCTGGAGAATTTAAAGCAATTGTGTTACAATTATTATTATTATTTTCATATTTTGTTTATTTAAATTGTTAATTTCCATTTGCTTATTAGTGTTTCCCACTACAGTCCAGTTGGCGGCGGTAATGCGCCGCCATAAAACTCCATTACAAGAAGAAGAAGAATCTGCATATCATCAGGAAGTAAACACTGTCGCCGACTCGTGCTCGTACCTTACTTGACAACTATTTATACGAGTAAAAACAACCTCATTATCGCAGATCTATTTAAACATGATAGTGATCTTTTTGGGAACATAAATAAAACGGATACTTTATAGATAATTAGATTGTAGAGGTAACGTTAGCCTGAAACGTGGCATTTGTTGGACTATGCTCTGTCGTGTCATCTCCAGTGTTACACTGCTGCTCTCTGTTATAATATTGATAAATGTGGTTAAAGCTGATAGATTTACTGAAGAAATTAAACCTCCAGACTGGAGAAAGACCTTAAAATCCATCCGGAAGGGGATTCACAGCATAGACGCCTACCTCAACATGGCTTTGGACCTGATCGGAGGTTCAGACGGACGGTGTCACTTTAAGTGCGGCGACGGTTGGTCAAATTTTAAGTTATTAGACAATCAATTACTGATCTATTAAACATAAAAAGTCATATGAATATAGAAACGATTCTATATAAAACATTAGTGGATTTAACGTCTAATGATTAAATGCATCTTATTGTAACCATTTCCCTTTAAATACTTTTGGTCAGTTCAACAATAAATTTATGCAATTTAATATTATTTACTTAAAAGAATTAAAAGAGCAATATCATGTCTATGTCTATAGGATTTAGAAAGTAAGTAACGGTTATGCAATACATTTTGGTAAGAGAAAAGTAGTACAATAATGTAATTACACTGTTGGAGATGAAATTTCAAATTAGTAGCTATTAATGAATTACTTTTTCAGAGTAACTTAAGCAACACTGTTTATAGGGTACTCACCAGTTCCTCGCCCCAACTACAAACCCGCTCCACCCAATGGATGTGGCTCCCCACTGTTTGGATTTCAGGTGAGGAGGGAAGACTTGCAGTTACTTCTGTTGTTGTGTAGGAGCTAGATATTATTGGTATTGCTGTTTTGTGGCATTCACTAATTGTCTGAAATTGAAATGCTTACTCTTTTAATATTCTCATTGGTGGACTGCAGTTTGATGTTGGGATGCCATCTTTGACCAGATGCTGTAATGAGCATGATCTATGCTATGATACCTGTGGGAGAAAGAAAAATGACTGTGACGAGCAGTTCCAGGTCTGTCTGGAGAACATTTGCAACAATTTACAAACGACACTGGGCTTGTCCCAAAGTGTTCAAGGTAATTGACAGTCTTGCTAATATTGTGTAATGAATTGTCTTGTTTCCATCACAGAATAAAAGTTTATATCACAATTCTGAGAAAAGAAGTCTGAGATTGCAATTATGATTTTTCTTCACAATATTGCTAGTTTATCAATGCTTTTTTTCCGAATTGCGAGTTTTTATCTTGCGATTCATAAATTATATCTCGCAATAATATATATTTTTTTATAAAACTTTCTTTATAAAACTTGTAATTGCAAGATAATAAGTCAGACTTTAGAGATACGTTTTATTAGTAACACTTTACAGTAAGGTCTCATTTGTTAACATAAGTTCATGTTTTAAATAACTAACAATGAGCAATACATTAGTTACACTATTTATTCATCTTTTTAAAGGGATAGTTCACTTTGAAATTAATTTTTGGTATGTTTTAGCTTACCTCAAGGGCATCCAAGATGTAGGTGTCTTTCTTTCCGCAGTAGTTTAAATTTTTATGTCAAACCGTTCGTGTCTGTCAGTCATATAATGCAGGTCTGTGGTCACCACCTCAAAGAGCATGCACAGAGAAGTCCAAATTAAACATGATTTATTAATGACAATGTTAACAAATACACCTTTTGATTTTAATAATGTATTAGTAAATGTTGAACAATGGAAAAGTATTGTTAATTCTTATATTTTCTATTATTTATTGTTCACCATTTTCAGGATATGTATAGCTGGCCTATTATATCTTACTGTATTTCTTGGACATTATGCTGTGATAAAACCTTTATACCCATGTGTTTTCACAGCCTGTGAATCAGCAGTGACTTTGCTGTTTGATACTGTCATGCACTTGGGATGTAAGCCTTACCTGGACAGCCAAAGATCATCCTGTATTTGTCACTATGAGGAGAAGGCTGATCTGTGAACACTTCATATGTGATCTGATGATCGATTGTTATTGTCTCAGGGTGCAGCAGTGAAATATCTTATGTTTTTTTTTTTTTTTTTATGGGGGTTGTTTTTAAGTATTTGTTCATTGCAATTTTGATGTCAGTTGTTTTTGTAATTACAAAAGAAGTGAGATTCTATATATATATAATACATAATATATATATTTTTATATTTGTAAATGTATAAAATGGGATTCTAAACACTACAAATATAAATACAGATGTATGTACCTTTCCATGTGTGTTTGTATGAGTGAATACAAATAAAGTGACACTAAATGAAATTAATTTATCATGGTTATACTGTATTCTTCTGTAACCTAAAATTAGTATACTTAAACTAGCATGAAATGACACAAAAGTTTTTTATTTATGTTTTTTAGTACCATTGGACACCAGTGGTGAGATACAGTATGGTACATATAAAATGTGATTTTTTGATATGAGAAAAAAGTTACAATTTTAAACCTGAAAAGATTAATCAGATATCTTTATATTAAATCAAGTGGAAAACCTTGATGTTCTCATAATCTGAATCATGACTATAGCAGTAGACACATTCCCCTGATTTCACAGACAAGGTTTAAGCTAGTCCCAGACTAAAATGCATGTTCGAGCTGTTTTAAACAAAGCAACTTGCACTGATATATCTTAAACTTAAAATCAGAGTCATTATTTTGTATCAAGATGCACACCACAGTATAGTCATTCAAAGCTTTTCCAAATCAGAATTTTAATATAAAGACAATGAGTAATAGAGTAAGCAAATTGACATCTTATGCCTTAACGTATCAGTTTGCATGTTTTCACGATAGCCAATAGCTTAAGCACTTTTCACAGTAGGTCCAGTATAAGCTAATGTCACACACTCACACAATATATCTTTTACATAATTTTAATATAAAGTCAACATAAACAAAAAAATGACATTTTACTTTATTATACTATAAAACAGAATTTTCAATGAGAATCTATCCAGGGACTTATTTTATTGATTAAGATTGTCAAAAGTGGGAGTACCATGTCAGAATGGAGCCAGAATATTTTTTTTCCACGGAGGGATTTAATAAAAGACTTAATAATAAAATAAAAATTTCTTTGGAATAATATTGAATCACTGCAGAATAAGACCAAGTACTTGCATTAAGTAAATAGACCTTATTCAGAGCAGCGCCATGACAGGTATGAAAGTGAGGCTGTGAGGGATAGACTTACCGTGTTTCCAATGGCATCCGCTGTAAAAAGCTGAATAAAGCGGCTAGATTACTTACAATTTTCCACAGCTTACATTGTCGGGAGTTTTTAGTCAACTGACATTTCTTGGAAAGATATTTCTCCAGTGTTTCATGAGCAGAACAATCCGAAAACACATTAAATAACAATACAGCCCATTGAAGAGATGCAAGTCTATCCCTCACAGCCTCGCTTTCATTCTCATTAAAAATCAAAGATGGCGCTGCTGTGAATAAAGCGTATAGGGTTCATTTAGACTTATATTTACAGAAATAGAATTATATGGAAAATAAAGGCCTTTTAAAACATTCAAACATTTTTCTTTTCCAATAATTTCCAAAATTCTAATAAATGCTTGAAAAACAGTAGAATCACATGTTTTTGGTGTTTTTTTGTTTTTTTTATACATAGTTACATGCAGTATGAAAAAAGAGAAGCAACAAACCAATAACCAAAATCTAAATCAATAACGTCCTACATCTGGTCAAGCAACGTCTAGGTTATGAATAAACAGTAGTATGAAGAAAAAGTTGTAAATATTTGTAATGTGCCCGTTGATCATGTCAAATCTGAGAACCGAGGCTGTGAGAGTAGACGCTCATATCTCATCTATCTTCTTTTAGTTCCTCCAAAACCTGCATCAGAATATACCATAAATATATTTCACCAAAAAAATGGGCTTTTCAAAAAACCATAAGAGCACATCTAATATCTGTAATAGAGTTTAGCTTTATTATTTGCTAGAGTTTACCTGAGGCGGTTCGTGTTCCTGAGCTTGTTTTTGGTGCAGGAGAAGGGATGTTGGAATAAGATGGTCTAGCAAACCCCATTGGTGGCTGGCGTCTTAGATCAACATAAAAATCAATTAGTGCATTTGTTGTAAGCATGTATAAATCTTACCAAAAATAAAAACAAGATCCATTCCAAACTGTCATGATTAACGACAACAGTTGCAAACAGTACCAGTGGCATTAAATAAAAGATAAATTCTGTTAAGTTGTGGTTTGGAATATTCTTGGACCAATAGAGTGGTGCAGGGATAAAGTAATCTTGTAGGCCAAAACAAAGAAACGAGTCAGCATTTTAGCATTTCCGATTCCATCGTCCTGAAGTCAATGTTTTTTTTTATGTGATTTTAGTTCAAAGCCTGAAATAAGGCCTGTGATGAACACAAGCTCGAGAGATTTAAATGTTTTATTCCACGACATAAAACTCATCAGTAATAACTCACTCGTGATATTTTAAAGCTTTTACAT
>NW_024121161.1:325042-360730 GCF_016745375.1 Pimephales promelas
GTGAGCAGCTGGTGCACCATCAAAAGGGGTCCGAGTTGAAACATTGGAGGTATTTATAGGGTTCTGGCCGATAATCGGGCAACAACTCCAAGGACTATTTTGCTTGCTTTTCTTTTGTTTGTTTATAATAAGTATATTTATTAAGTGAAGTCATTTGATAGTATTATTTGAGGTGTTTGTTAATGTATATTGGGTGTTTTCATATTCATTTATCCTTTACTGGTCACATATATCACAGTGACTAAATCAGCCATAAACACAGCCACATGTGACTTGTTTACATACAAGCTGCAGTAGGTCTATCTGTTGAGTGTGTGTGTATATATATTATATATATATATATATATATATATATATATATATATATATATATATATATTGTGTGTGTGTCAAAATCAATGAATAAAAAAATGTATGTTCTGAGTTATTATTACTTGACAGCACTTAAATGTGTATTCTTACAAGTTAAAGAACAATATTATGAAATTATGAAATGACTGTTTCAATGTGACATGGCATGGAGGCAATCAGCCTGTGGCACTGCTGAGGTGTTATGGAGGCCCAGGATGCTTCGATAGCGGCCATCAGGTCATCCAGTGTTGGGTCTCTCAACTTTCTCTTCACAATATCCCACAGATTCTCTATGGGGTTCAGGTCAGGAGAGTTGGCAGGCCAATTGGCTTTATGCACAGCTTCACTACTTCCTGAATTTCAGCCAGCTCCTTGTTTCCTGTCTGCCATTATTGGACACATTGATTAATTCAGGTGTGCTTGACCTCAGTAGTCAAGGCAACAATAATCAGACACACCTGAATTAATCAATTTTGCCCAATAATGGCAGACAGGAAACAAAGAGCTGGCTGTCTGGCGCACGCATGTACACGGTGGCTCTGGATGTTTCTACTCCAGACTCAGTCCACTGCTTACGCAGGTCCCCCAAGGTCTGGAATCGGTCCTTCTCCACAATCTTCCTCAGGGTCCGGTCACCTCTTCTCGTTGTGCAGCGTTTTTTGCCACACTTTTTCCTTCCCACTGAGGTGCACTCTGGGAACGGCCTATTTGTTCAGAAATTTCTTTCTGTGTCTTACCCTCTTGCTTGAGGGTGTCAATGATGACCTGGACAGCAGTCAGGTCGGCAGTCGTACCCATGATTGCGGTTTTGAGTAATGAAACAGGCTGGGAGTTTTTAAAAGCCTCAGGAATTTTTTGCAGGTGTTTAGAGTTAATTAGTTGATTCAGATGATTAGGTTAATAGCTCGTTTAAAGAACCTTTTCATGATATGCTAATTTTTTGAGAGGAATTTGGGGTTTTCATGAGCTGTATGCCAAAATCATCAGTATTAAAACAATAAAACACCTGAAATATTTCAGTTGGAGTGCAATGAATCTAAAATATATGAAAGTTGAATTTTTATCATTACATTATGGAAAATAATGAACTTTATCCCAATATGTTGTATTATGTAATTTTATATAATATTAAATGATTTAATATATTCTGTGGTACTGAAGGGGTTCGGTATTTATTGGTTAACCTCACAAACAAAGCTAAACCATCAGACAATAACATCAGCCAAAATTGTATGTTGTGTTTCACTGTCTCTAACGTGCTGAAGTAAAATTACAATGTAAGGTATGTTTTAATGGCTTTGCAATACAAGCATCATAACATTTGCAGCTAAATACATCACCATGGTACAGTTGGTACTATAAGCAGGGTTGAAGCTTTACATTGCCCTTATAAGCAAAACATGTGAGAACATTATTTTAACAATGATTTACGGCAAGGACCATATCAACATCTCAAAAATCTGAAGCGAAAACTATGAATAACTTCCTCCAATGATTGTTTCACATGTGCCACAAAACAGCATTCAGGCTTAAATTGAAAATAATTCCCAAATAAAAAGAAATCCTCCCGCTTACATGTAGGTTTAGAAATCATTTTATTTGGTCCACCACTCATTTAAATATACAGAAATTATGAATGGATAGATACATTGGTATTTAACTAAGAATGAACTGCAAAGCTGTTGGGTGCTCCATTTCTTTAGTACTTTCACTTCCAAATTTCATCCCATCATCCAAAATTATCAGACAGGAATGAGAGATACTTAAAGAGTTCTGCAGAGTCCGGCGTACAAATCTACTTACATTGACACCGACTGGCAGCTCTGATAACAGTAGAGTCAATAAAAGTTCATGAACCCTGCTCAATGTTCTAGACAGAGGATGATGAAGAAGACCTGTAACTGCAACTGACTGTGAGAAGAGAGTGATAACTGGTTCTCCTCTACAAGCAGAGAATGTCTTGCACTATTCATCCATCCATTGGGTTTCGCCAAACAAATCACATCAAATTAAACATCAGTCCCAGAGAATAAGCATACAAAATATCACATTTACAAGTAGCATCATTAATGCGGTTGATTATACTCAATAGTGAGAGCGTTTCAAATCTGTGTCTGACACTGTTTATTTGCAGTTTTAGACTTCTGAAGACTACAAGTCTATTCAATAAATTATATGATATATTATACTCAGAATGAAAATAATCAGATAACGATCAGAAAGGACCAGCGTTCGGACAAAGCAACTATAGAGCTTTGTTTCTTCCTTCTTTCTCAAGTTATTGTGCAACACAAGGCTTATGATATCATGAGCTTTAAAGCACAGTACCAGGATCGTGATTTAGTTACTATTGCATCTTTGCACCAAAGGTCCTTTCCTGAGTCTGTAGACATTTCCCACAGATGTGTGCCTCCCCATTGGATGTGGTGTCTCCTCGCTCTTAAAGTCCAGCCTCATCCTGCAGCATATTAAAAATGGCTAAAATCTACAGTACATCAAGTCACTATGTACTGCTTTGAGAGTGCATGCAGAATATTGCACTACTTTCCCATAACAAACTACTGCTTGGAAAGCCCTGCTACTCAGACGTCAGTAGATATATAGATGCAGCGCCACAGCCCAGCTTCAGTGTTATAACTCGTATGCCCCGGAGTGCCTTCGGAGCAATAAAGGAGGGTCTGTTCCTGGAAAACGAACAACGGCGGGCGTGATAAAGGAATCAGATGGAGACAGGGCAGACGATAACCTTGTCCTCCAGCATCACGCTGACCACCAGAAACACAAAGTAAGCAAGAACATCAGGAAACCCAGCAGCTTGCTCATCCTCCACTTGCACACGGCGATGGAGATGATGACGAAGAGGAGCATGAGGAAGAGCAGAACGATGGCGCAGAACAGACCGTTGCTGCTCACGGTCACTGGAGCCATGTCGTTCAGGATTGCAAAGAGTAACCAAGGAAATGGCAGGCTGGAGACAGTGAACAGACACAGGGTCATGTATTAGATGCTTGTTTTAGGTAGGAGATGTAATAAAATGAGGATTATTGAGTTGATGATGAAGATCTCTCACCCCACAGTGATGTCAAATATGTTGGAGCCGACTGAGCTGGAGACGGCCATGTCGCCGAGACCTTTCCGGGCGACGATAACACTGGTGATGAGATCAGGAATGGAGGTACCAGCCGCTAGAATAGTTAGACCCATGATCTCCTCTGTTATTCCAATAGTCTCGCCAACCTGCGGGGAAAATTTGCATTGGGTGTTTAATGTGCTCAAATGTCATCAAAGGAATTAAAGGGATACTCCACTTTTTTTGGAAATAGGCTCATTCCATTCAGCTGATTTTCTGATATTTAGAAGAATATCAGTAACCAGACAGTTTCTGGTCTCATTCACTTCCATAGTAGGAAAAATATATACTATGGTAGTCAATGAGATCAGATACTGTCTGGTTACTGATATTCTTCTAAATATCATAAAATCGGCTGAATGGATTCGAAAATGGTAAAACTCAACTGTTTAACTCTGAGGGAGTGGTAAAATAAGCCTATTTCCAAAAAAAGTGGAGTATCCCTTTAAGTGACAAAGACTTTTACTACATTCCTAAATTCATTTATTATGATTTTACTCTAATAGCACAACAGAAAAATGTGGTAATTTGGCTATTTTGGTGGGAATTATGGTTACCATGGTAAAGGCATCTGTGAAAAAATGCCCATCTGTGAGGGCAAATAGAGTGGTGCAGGTATGATGTCACTTTGTAGGCCAGCCGGCGGTTCGCATCACACTGGTTTCCTTGAGAAAAACCCAATAGGATTTTCCTATAGGCTTTTGGATTATCGCTAAAAACAAGCTCTGTGATCAACAAAAGTTTCACGTTTTGTCCATCAAGATAATTATCACAGATGAACACCACTTTTGAAGCCTAAATGTAGTCGCCAGAAGTAAAAAGCTAAAGGTAGGCTATAAACAAACTACAAAACGGTCCCATGAATTTAACGTCCCCATCACTAAACTTCTGAAAACTCTTTCAGTTGTTTTCTAAAAACATTTTCGAATTTGGATGTAACCACAGTTATATTTAGATTTTAACTAGTTAGAATTGTTTATAAGAGCACAATTATAACCATAATTAGGCTGTAAAGGTGGACTGAGTTTACCAACCTGTTCTACTTCATGACGTTTAATCGCCTCGACAGCCTCTGTAGTCCCATTTAGCCGTTTGTTAGCAACCACCTTTTACAAGACATGTAACAACTTAAAAAAATCTCGAGTGGAGTAATATTGATGTATTTTATGTCGTAGAATAAAACATGAAAGTGTCTTGAGCTTGTGTTTGTACAGACCATATTTCAGAAATTTAATCGAAACCTCATTCAAAAAAACCCATTGACTTCAGGAAGATGGAACAAAACTGCTAAAATGCTAACTCGTTTTTGCTTTTCGGACTACAAAGTGATGTCATACACGCACCAATCTATAGAGTGCAACAGTGCCCATCCTCTTTTTCAGCGTCGCTGGTTCCGTAACTTTTTTTTTCCATTTATTTTTCACAAAGGGATTTTAAAATAGTCTTTGGTAAAGAGTTATAAGCCATGAACCAAGCCAATCAACTGCAAGGAGAATCACAAAACTACAAACTTTGATACTTTAAGTACAAATGTTTTTGAAAATCAGACAAAAGGTACAAAACTGTTTACAATTACAACTGTCGATTATACTGTATGTATTAAAAAATATATATACTTATATTCATTTATTTAAAAATTTGCATATATTTAAACATTTCTGCCTTTTGAAAGCGTAGAGAGAGTGGCTCCATTACGTCATTTGCAGTGCATTATTGGAGTGGGCGGAGCTAAAGAGCTTTTTTTGGAGCATCTCGACTCTCTGATTGGTGTAATTTTCTGTACAGCATCATGGGTGATGTAGTTTTTCCACCTGGAATTCCACTGTTAAAGGGTAACTAAACCCCAAAACAACATAATTTAGGAAATGATCTGTAAGACTGAGTTACCTTTTAAACACAATTTTAAAAATAAGCTAAAACAATATGGGCTGAAAGTGTTTATAAGTTATCGAGTCAAAATGCTGTCATCATTTACACACACTCAAGTTTTTTCAAACCTGTGTGAATCTCTTTCTTCTGCTGAACTCAAAAGAAGATACTCTGAAGAATGGCAACCAAACATTTGATGGGCCCCATTGACTTCCATAGCATGAAGAGAAAAAAAAAATACTATTGATATCAATGGGGCCCATCAACCGTTTGGTTACCGACATTCTTCAGAATATCTTCTTTTGTGTGTTTTTAAGTGAAACACTGTTATAGTTGATTCACTGACTCACTACAGAGGGAGCTTATGCAGAGCTAGAGAACAGTTGCCATTGAAAATGACAAGAATAGTTAATTGGCTTTAGGATTTGTCTGGTTTTATTGTGCTGCTCTAAGTTACAGATTTAAAGCAGAGTGATAAGGTTAGATCAACCTTTTTGGACATACAGTATCCCTACAGTTTACTTTAGTTTATTAGTTTATAATAACGTGGATTTTGATAACCTTTTCGATAATAAGAGCAGCTTTAGCCTCTACGGATTATTTCCAGCTGTAAATAGGCATACATCAATAAAATGTGTACCTAATTTCAGAGTATATCTAACAGTAATTTAAATACATTGGAAAAAGAAAGGGCATTAGTACAGGACAGGAGTGTGTGAAGACATTGAGGTACCTGATGAGCCCACCACACCATCAGGTAGGAGAAAACAGCAATCCAACAAATAGATCCCAAAAAGGTAAAGGGGAAGAACTTTTTTGACGTCTATGGAAGAAAAGAGGACAGAAGGAAATTTAAGGAAGGGGTGTCATGCTATTCAAATATATATACTGTGTACATATAAACATATAAACACCAAGCAATCTGTTTGTTTGACAGTCTAAAATAGCAAGTGTTAGGGAATACTTCTTTTAGTAGCACTGACTATTGCACAGAAATTGCATGTTGCACCTATAAATACAATGACAGGATCTGCTGTGTGCTGTTATAAACAGCATTAAATCAGTTTCTCAAATGCAAAAATAGAAAATGCTATTCGATCATACATCTCTGCGGACATCTGGCAGTGACAGCCACAATGGAAAGACGATGGGTAAGATTAAGAGGTATGTTGCTTGCTTTCTCGGTGTGTCTGGCCATGCCAAGCTCAGAGGCTGGTCTTCATCCTCTTCCTCCTCCTCAGGCTTTGAGATTAAAACCACAAAAACACTGATGTTAGTAAGTTGCCGGTGAAATATTAGTATAGAGGGTATGCATTGACGTCACTTTCCTGGCAGAATACGCCCCCCTCGGCCGGACTGAGTGGGGAAAGAGCTGTTGCGTGGATTTAATAGGGGATTTAATAGGGGAAACTGCAAAAACGTGAGTAAAACAAACGATTATCGATGTTGGACTCGATACAGTGTTCCTTACACTTTACCTAAGATCCAGTGATCCATGGATATTGACATGCAGCCAGGAATCGTGTTTCCTGACATTTATATGTGCCTGATTTAGACGCTGGGGAAATACATTAAGGAAATTTACGTGTGAACGCTTTATATAAATGCAATATTGGTAGGTCTAAATCCGGCTGATCACTTACATCAATGTTATATATCCAGCCCCTAAAACTTGTATATTTTGTCCGTGTTTATTTAAAAAACATCAAATTATGCAGAATATCCGATGGTAAAGTTGTCAATACAATATATAACAATACAAAATTTAGGGTATGATTCAGCATATTGAGAAAAAAACAACTAACTGCAAATCCATGTTTCGCTGCTTGCCAGTTGTTTCTGTGAATTGCAGCGATCCATTTGCTTCTGAAGTTTCGGCAGTCTGTAAAAATATACCTCAAATTTCTTGTCAAATCCAGTTTTTACAGTTAATCGCAAAGCTCTTTCCCATATTGGATATGTTTTGTGTGTTTTTCGCGGCATTCACGCTGAAAACAAATGCTGCCGCTCAGTCTTTTTGCCACTCAGTGGGCGTAACTGGAGTCACTCCAGCCGACGGTGACGTCACGCGCATACTCTCTATTTGAATCTTAGGGGTTTAGATATATTAAAAATTGAAAGGGAGTATGCTGAACGTGTCTGAGGTGATCTGGTCGTGTTTAGATTATTGGGAATGATGACATCACCTCTGCTCCAATGCTGCCATTCATGGGCGGAGTGACTTCGACCTCCACGTTACTGCTGTTGGGAAGGTTCTTATCGGCTAGAGAATAAAGCAACAGGAATCTCAATTTAGTCATTTGAAATCTTATTTTAATATTACACTATGTAATAATGTGATTTAAGCACTAACCCCAGCACTATCAGCAGATTTGAAATGCTTTTGACAGATGTAAATATTTACTAATCATTGTGTGTGGTTGTAGGCTGTGGCACAATAGGAAGAAGATTTTTTTTTTTAAAAAATCGAAATGTTGCTGCTGATGTTATTGTGCACAATTCATTGCAAACTGCAAGTTTCCAAAGAAAAAAAATACTTGTCTTTATAGTATTCTTTTAGAAGTTCTGCATCAGGAATTACTTTTTGGCACCATATCAACAATCACTTTTTTGGGGGGGAATTTTTCACTTTTCCATGGATGAATGGCCAACCCTTCTGTGATCATCCAGATTTTACACAAAATTGTTACAAGTGTTACACGTTGAATTTTAACAAAACATTTAAACTCACCAACACCATTTGCCTCATCTTCTCCCTTTTTTCTTGCGATCTTGTGTAGAATTGATGCCTTCTCCTTGAACTTCCCTGAAGTTTATTATTTAATTAATAAGACTACAAATCTACAAAATGGGTCAATATGTGTGCATATTTGTAAATTTATTACCATCACTGAGAGGCACATTACCGTCACTGAGAGGATCGAGTGTGTGAATCATTAGTTGGAAAATGCTGTTTCTCATGAGAGTGTTGTGGAGGGAGGCGGAGCTTCCTCCTCTCTGGAGGCGGGGTTTAGCCTATAGGGAAAAAAGGAGAAGAAATATCGTCAGATATATCTAATAGTAGTGTCTATTGTTACCAAAATTATGCTGAAAAGCGGATGTTGATACTTACAGAAAGTTTATTTTCTTCATCGACTACTTCAGTCATAACCTTGAGGGAAAAAAAGAGAAAACAGAACTCATTGAATTCATTGAAAAGTAGTTTCTTATCAAAAAGAGTAGGGAGGGAGGGTTGTCAAATTAACAATTAGTTTAGACCTAAAATACATATTCTTAAATAGATAGTTAAATTGTAGGCTCCTCCTACAAACAGCAACATCTCCAGCATTAAATGGATCTAGACTATATTAGTAGAAATGTTAGCAGCAATGGTATTCTAATCTCCATTTCAAGTTTAATTGTATATATATATATATATATATATATATATACACACACACACACACATGCACACACACAAACATAAGATTTAAAAAATGCATCTTCAAAGCTCATCAAGTCTGCATTTTTTTAATAAAAAAAATTGTACATTACAATTCAAATTACTGTGTTATATTTTAATATTTTAAAATGTAATTTATTCATGTAATTGCAAAGCTGACTTTTCAGCATCATTACTCCAGTCTTCAGTGTCACACACTCTGATATTATTATTATCATCATGATTAACAATGTTAAAAATAGTTGTGGTGCTAAACATTTTTGTGGAAACGGATGCATTATTATTATTATACTAATATAAATATATACCACAAAACTTAGTTAAAAAAATTTAATTAGTTTAAGCATTATTTTTTTTATAACAATTCAAGATCCTAGTGGGGTGTGTATTTTTAAGTAATGATAATAAATAATAAAAGTAGCAATATTTAAACCATTAACTATATATGACCAGTACATATGGCAGTACATACAAACAAAATGTATAAACAGAACTGGATTCCTCATGACCTTAAAAAAACTGAACAAAAACAAAGAGGGCTTTTAAGGCCATGCACCTTTAAAATAGATCAGATCAATCTGTCAACGTGTAGGTAACCAAGAATATGATAAGCCGTTACACAGAAGAGCTAAAAACAGCTAAGACCTGCTGTAGTTCTGGTCTTCTGCCTCTACATGACCCTAAATAGCACTTAAGTATTGTATAAGAAGACGTAACATAGAATTTTGACCAGCCATCCAAAATACCATCAATAACAGTTTCAAAAGACACCACTAAAACCAAAATCTCGAAATCTCATACAGATGTGGCCTCTGGCATTACATCCTTCCAAACAAAAAAGTACTGCATTTAATACCATACATAATAAATATGTAGTAAGTCAACCATATAATACTACACTAAAACTTGAGAGGAACTTTTTTTTAAATATTATATTATAGAAATGTTTTTTATTCATATTTATATATACAAATTTTATTAAAGTTTTTATAATATAAATTATAGAATGAATAATATAATTTTAGCGAAAAAAGTCTGATTTTTTTTTTTTTTTGGAACTTTCATAAGAGAGAATTAAATATAGTTAAAACATTTTAAATACATATACACTTTACAATAATACTTTACTTTCCCAAATGAGTTTCAGATGTGAAAGCTCTTCTCCTAAAGGGTTTAAATAAGCTGTACTGAAATAAGCAGTTGCCCAGTGGGGTGGCAGCAGCAGCACAGTGTCCTCGTGAGAAAATGAGTTGGCTCCGCAGAGACACACGAGCAGCCTTAATTAAGCCTAATCAGCCCAGTAGAACATAGAGGGCTTAAGCACGTTTCGCTTGTGATTAGCGGCCCTGCCATTTGCTCGCTGTTCGTGCTCCTCCGTCCCCAGCTTTGGTCTTTCTGCAGGTGGAAGATAAGCTCCGAGCGATGCCTGTGGAAATAGGGCTGAGCTCAGTGTGCTCAGCAAGCTTTAAAGCAGAGGTCAGCCAACAGGAGACATTAACGGACCAGCTGTTAGGCCAACAATGAGTTAAGGCCGTTCGCGGCAAGAATGAAAATTATATTAGCGTTGTGTTTATTCATACCTGCAGCTCACAGTCAGATGGATTCTGATTGGCCGTCAAAAAAAAAAAAAAAATGCGATTCCAAAAATATAATTTTCCTCCGTCGATCATTTATTAGCCTATTGTTATAGTTGTGGCGTGGACTTCGCTATTCTCATATAACGTTAATTTTAGTTATCATTCTTGAAGGTGATATTTTACCACCTATTACACTTCAGGTTATTAAAATACTCTTCACACTAAGACAAAATGTCTCCTATCCTCCCCTAGGAATCCAAAATGGTTCTTCGTTTGAATCGCTACGAAAACCGTGTTTTCGAATCTGTATTTTTAAAAGTTTAGCGCAGATACTTGTGCACATTCACGTTGTAAAACTCATTAAAAAAAGCAATCTTGTGAACATCCTTATTTTACAACTTTATCAAGCTCAGTTAAAATGACTGGTGTAGCAAACACCAAATCATTTTTTGAAATAGTATATATTTTACTGCATTTCTTTTACAAAGTAGCACATTGCAGAGACTGTCCCCATTCATCACAAAGGCAGTTGCATGAATATGCGATTCAAAATCATCTTTGCCCTGACTTTTTTTTTAAGCTTGAATCATAAATCACTGCAGATTTGCAGGTAAAAAAAGTTGCAGGAAAATTACAGTACTGATGGGCTGATGGCACCACCGCAACATGCACATTTTTAGCGACTAGCTGAGATGTGAAAGGCAGAGGACTGGAAAAAAATATAAGTCCATTTCATGTTTTTAAGAGTCGTCCACAAAGGAAAAGAATCAACCTTGTTGAAGAGCTACCATATAAAATGATTTCTAGATGTTTCACCAGTCATGCACACAATACGCATTAGCTGGATGACCTGTCGACATCACGTGAAAATGTTAGAAAATAAACAACTGACCTTGTGAAACCTTAAATTCTGAAAACTTTATGCATGACTAAAAATGGATTCATTGTGGAGGTAAAAAACAAACAAACATTGCAAAGCCAAAGCACATTTAACAAATGTTATATAACTTTGTCATTGTATTTGGCATGTCAAGTACCCTTACACAAGGCACAGATGCTGCTGAAATTGAAGTCAACGGGATCAAGGCCAGTCTTATCAAGAGCAGCATAATGACATTTGCAGAGTAACAGTTTTAGCAATTAGCTGGATCCATGCAATGTCACCATTACAGTACTATATATAGTACTGCAAGCAAGCACTATATGAAGAGTTCAGATGCAAAAGCCTCTAAATGCCATTTGAAATTTTCTTCTTTAATGATGATTTTTAGCAAACTTGTATATTTAAGTTCAGTAATTTCACTTAAATAACAATTAATAGGTAATTATCATTGCCATTTAAGTGAAATTACTGAACTTAAATATACAAGTTTGATAAAAATCATCATTAAAGAAGAAAATTTCAAATGGCATTTAGAGGCTTTTGCATCTGAACTCTTCATATATATATATATATATATATATATATATATTTCCAAATTCACAAATTATTTAAAAGACTAAACCTACTGTAATTAAACAGCAACATGCAACATTTCATCATGACTTTTGCGTAAACTTTCAAGTCAAGTGGCTTGTTATCTATACGCATTTTGAGCTATCCGCGTGTATCCATGTGTATGCGTGTAAGTCTACGCCATTAATGTCCGAGTGATTCCGAGTGTATGTACACGCCATTAAATGTCCGAGCGAAACGAAGCAAAATGTAGATCTACATCTGGGGAGCGATATTTTTTTTCCTAGGATGGTAGGGGAACACTCACACACATAAAGCTATTAACCCCAGTGACAGGTAGGTTTAGGGACAGGGTTGAGGTAGGTCATATATTTATACATACAGTAATAACGTTAAGTCAACGGCATTCATGAACACGCTGAAAAGCGATTATGCGTGTTGATAGCACGCCAAAAATGGAAATACAAATTGGCACAATTTCATGAGATCAGTCTAAAGTAACTCCACCAGACTGCATCAGTCAGTATAACAATGGATATATAGACTGTCCTTTACATTAGTCCGTTCCCATTAGTCTCCTGGCCTGATGCCTTTACTAATGAAGATAATGCGGCATGATGTAACAAAGACACTGGAGATGCTGAATCATCTTTGTTTCAAAATATCCAATTGGGCTCAATTCTGCAACTGTTTTTGCACACATCTGTGAAAAACCCAGACAGACAGACTGTTTACAAGGTCGATAATCTTGTGGAGATCATTTCAGAGTTGACATGGGTCAACTTGAATTGCCTCTATAGTGTCTCTCAACAAGGGTCCAGTAGTTAACCAGAGAAGGCAGGTGAGCACACTAAAGAGGCTTAAGGTGACAGGTAACCAATTTTAGAGACAGATGCATTTAAGGATTCGCAAATTACCTCACACAACAATTGACACCTTCTCACACTGTCCCCTCTTTACTTTTCAGCACTTAGAATTATGCTTAAGCATTAACATACTACATAACTAGAAAATCAAATGCACTACTTGTTTTTTATAAGTCAGAGGGCACTTTGAATAGTAGCCTATACAACACCACAAAATGAATTACGAAACCAATTTGGCAATGACATTTAATAACTATGCACTGTTTTCTCAAGAAGTGTTTGTATTATTTTTAACTTTATCACCTAAAATGCATATAAATCATTTAAAAGGTTTCAAATCCAGAGTGGCGCAGCACGGTGTAATTATTAATGATTAAAAACTGTCTATTGTAGGACGTTCCCTATTCCCTCAAAAGTCTTCTTCAGAAGGGAGGTCACTTCCCTAAGCACTAAGAGTCTTTTTACTTTGGTTGGCGTCACCCTGAACTAAGCAGTTGATTTGGGATTACAAAGGATTTCAGGTAGGGAGTCATAAACTTCAAACAGAGATGAAGATATCCGCCACGTTTCTGAACTTACATTACACACTAACAGATACAAAGGTCTTAGAAAGATATCTGATATCGTGATTCAAAAACCTGCTGCTTTCCCACAATACTCTATATTTGAGTCCTGTTTAAAAAAGAACAGGACACCTGTCTATACTTAGCAGTACTAAAAGGATCACGTCTTATTGGATTAACCCGAGCTTCGGCTAAAGGAGCAAAGAGCACATGTCCCAACTGCCCTATACCAACCCCCTGACTATTCATTTTAATTTTAGAAGTCTTTCTAAACCAAAGCCATTTTTCATTCCAATCCAGAAGGGTGAAAATCATTTGTAAAGTGCCTACCTGTCAAATCAATTCTGAATGAAAAGTGGGAAACAACAAGCTTTCTGGAATCATATTCCCAACGTACTGAGATGACATTCCTACATTTAAAAAGCAATCTACCAACAAAGAGCCATCTAACACTAATGAATGTGGGTTTGTATAGATAACATGCTACTAATGGTTCTTAAAAGTAATGTAAATGGCCCTGAAGCATTTCTAAGAAGCCTATCAAAGCAGCGCGGTAGCCTGATTCACCTGTGTTCCATATGTGGGACAAACTGCATCTGCAAACAACAAATCCGACTCCAGCTGTTGGACAAGATACAAACGACAGCTTTAAACCTTAACTGGCTTCATATGGGCCTAAACTAGATCAAAAATACATTTCACTAAACTGATATATCCAGAGTCATGTTAATTTGACAATGCATGGCATACAATCATACATTATTTATATAGTTGTGGGTTAATATATACAGTGGCCACAAAACCATTTTTTGGTGGATTAGTGACTTCTGCATATAAATTTGGCTTTTATAAACTGCATTTATACAGTATATGTGGCTAATTTGTCTTGTCCAATTCAAAGAATTGTAATAGAATCAAGATCTACTGGAAATATAAAAATCAGCTGCATATACTGTGTAGATATATGCTTATTAATAATGCGTATTTGATAGAGAAATAACTCCACCCAGTTGTTGTTTGCAGTGTTTTTCCTATAATGGACTCATAATATACCCACACACACACACGAAACATTTGAACGGTTCAGTAAACAGTTGATGTGAATCTCTAGACGTTTTGCTCTGTGTTATTATTATGACCTAATCACTATTTGTATATTTTTTTCCCCAGTAAAAAAATCTATACATTTTAAAACAAGATTGCAAAAACTGCTGTTAATATATCTTTATTGTAAGTTTATTGATCTTACCGTGCTGGCAAGTTTAGTTTAAACACATTAATACAACATTTTGTGAGGTTTATGCTTAAAACCAAAAATTCTTCCTCGGTTATAACTGGTTTTATTGACGCCTCTAAGGCTTTTGATAGAGTTAATAAGACAAGAGGTGTGCTAATATAGCATACTAAGAATTTTGGTAAATTGGTGCACTAATCAGAGTATGACAATAAAATGGGGTAATAATTGTGTCTCAGGAAATTAAACATGGCAGGGAGATCTACTCTCACCAGCCCTTTTTAACGTTTATATGAATGAATTGTCAGAACAATTAAGTGAATGTAAGACTTGATGTATGCTTGGTAATTTCTTAATCAGTCATCTTACTTACTGATGATTTGGTCATTTCTTCTATGAGTAGTACTAGCTTTCAACAGCTGTTAAATATATATTCTGAATATCGGATTAAATATGATGTTAAATATAATGCAAAAAAAACATTGTTTCCATGATATGTAGAACTAACAGGGATAGGGGTACTAAATGTATGCACTAAAACAAAATATGAGGGGCATATCATTAAAGGGATACTCCACTTTTTTGGGAAATAGGCTCATTTTACCACTCCCCCAGAGTTAAACAGTTGAGTTTTACCATTTTCGAATCATTACAGTCGATTTTCTGATATTTAGAAGAATATCAGTACCATAAACTGACAGTTTCTGGTCTCATTGACTTCCATAGTAGGAAAAAAGTATTCAATGAGACCAGAAACTGTCTGGTTACTGATATTCTTCTAAATATCAGAAAATCGGCTGAAATGATTTGAAAACGGTAAAACCCAACTGTTTAACTCTGAGGGAGTTGTAAAATGAGCCTATTTCCAAAAAAAGTGCATCCCTTTAATGATGAAATTTGTGATGATGAAGATATGTATAGGCAGCATTGTAAGTTATATGCCCAAGCTAATATGTTGGTGAGAAATTTGTATGTGTGTCCAGATCAGGTTAAGATAACCCTTTTTAGAGAAAATTACTTCTTTGTATGCTGCTCCTTTGTGGGTTAAGTTTAAAAAAGTGAGCCTATGTTTATTTGTTGGCTGGATAATGCTATTATTATGCTGTTGTCAAAACCTATAGGCAAAGTGTGGTGCAATACCAGTGAGTCACCTATTAAATGTTTTGTATTGTATGTAATTTTTTTTTAGATATTTTAAATATTAGATATTATTTCACTGCAAAACAAGACTGATTGCCACAAAACCAACCCTAAGAAGTCTCTGAGGTAATATCAACAAAGTTAATTGACCCAAGAAAATACAAATATAGATATCCATCCCTCGTGAGATGTCTGGCTGCTAAAAGGCTTTTTAGATTTTTACCAAATTTCTTCCTTTATACCTCCATCTTGCCTCATCTCTACTACTCTTGGTCTATTTTTCTGCTGTCTGTCCCTGTTGGTACCACATGGGTGCTGGACTTACTCAGCTGATTGTGTACTCAGAGCAGTGTTGTCTGCTTTGTCCAGGTGACACCTGATAGAAAGCCTAATCCGGCTCAGAGAGGTGATAAAACTGTCAGTGTTCTTTTTATTGGGAACGCTAATTCTCAGCCAATATTTGCGTTCAACTCCCATTGCTGCTGCAATCATCTCCTTAGTTCTGTTGTAACTGCTCAACAACCCTAGGAATTCATGAAATCCACCATAAAAACCAATGAGCATCGGCTCCTCGCTACATTCACATAGGGTAAATCGGTGTTTCTCAACTGGTGGGTCACGGCCAAAAGTGAGTCGCAAGACTTTTATTTTGAAAGACTTGTGTTTAAGCTGTTGACACTCCTTTTTCTCAGATGGATAGCCTGAGAAAAATGAGTTAATGGCTTAATGACCATGGGAAAATGTGTGTCCCATGGCCAAACCAGTTGAGAACCACTGCCGTAGATGTTGCCATCTACGTTGTTCACATGCATATCAGAATGTCTTTCATTCTATTGGTTTCCTGAATGTGCATAAAAGATGCAATTCAACATACTGCCTTTAAAAAAAGAAACTATTTATTTTTATTGAACATGTTCACTGGCAAAAGCATGGAAATATAGTTTTACCTTCCACCTCTTATTATACCCATCCATCATATATATTTTTTAAATACCATCACTATTGTCTCTTTGGGGGCATAAGTGCTTATTTCAAAGTGTCGCTATTGCACAATAGTGTCTTTTAGAGCAAAGTTATAGTTAAATACTAGTTATAGCACATCAAATCCATCTTCATAATATACCAGTGGTTCTCAACCTTTTTGACTTAAATGGCCCCGCTGTAAATAATATAAACTTTATCTACTTTATATATGTTTGCTGAGCCCCACTGGTTAAGAACCACAGTGATATACTGTTTCCTAACAGGAGTGGAAGGAGAGACATCTGTAACTCACGTCCACTGAATACCTCTTTGACCTGGAAAGCAAATAATTCATCTGGAGTGATGCAACTCACCTTAGGAGCTTCAATGTCGTCCACTTGATTCCTGAGTAGTTTAGTCTTTATCAAAGTCTCTACGGACACGTTGTACTTCATAAATGTGACATAGGAAGCATAACAGCCCAACAGCGCAATGCTCTCAAAATAGGTAATGTGGTTATCCAGGAAGAAGACGATCAGCATAATAAGTCCAATGATATAAAAGGTGACATCTCTAAACAGAGGCCACCAAGTGAGGTTGAGAATTTCACGTGAAAACAGAGCGCACATCCCGATCACGAACAAGATGTTGAAGACAGCAGAACCCACAATGGTCCCGATGCCCACGTTGCTGTGTGAGACGAACACCCCGATCACAGAGGTGAAGAGCTCGGGTGCGGACCCTCCAGCGGCCATGAAGGTGGCGCCCGCCACGTCGTCCGAGATCTCCAGTTTTTCTGTGATCACGGTGAGGGCGGGAACGAAGAACTCGTCGCACACGATAGCGAGGGCGACGAACATGTAGATCATGCCGAACATATGCAGCGAGACAGCACCCTGCCTCCTCTGCTCCAGTGTGAACAGATCCTCAGGGTAGTCGCCCTGGCTGTGTTCGTCGGTTGAGGCCATGGCGATGGGCGTATCCGCTGAAACGTTATGCTCTTCTTTGGAAGACAGGACAGTTCTGTGTGGCACTGGCTCTGCAAGTCCCTCATGGTTGGCGAAAGAGGTGAGTGGCATCCATCTCGGGAACGGGCCCAAAGTGAGGGTAAAGGCACTCCAGGACAGGAACAATGTGAGGGCAGAGAGGCTCAGGATAAAACCAAAAATCCGTGAAGGGCGTAGTTTCCTCCTGACGTGCTGCAATCGGTGGCGCTTGCTGTTCCGCTCCAGAGGGGTGCAATCTGACCCCAGTTTGATGCTGGGGAATGTGGGATCCATTGTTGACGGGCAGCTCGGGGGTCCGGTGGTCCGAAGTCTATGGAGTGCCGGTCATGGTTACACTCCGACTCTACTTAAACCTGACAGGAACAATGCACTCCCCGATTCCTCGTAGGGTCCAGAATCTCTAATGGTTTCCTCATAATAATCTCTGAAACACAACATAATGCAAAGAGTGTGTGAGAGAGAAAGATTATTATTTTGAACAAATATCATAATTACCAGTCAGTGATACCAAAATATAACATTTTAGTATGACTGAATGGCATAAATATTCATTTTAAAGGCACTTTTTTGGGAAATGGGCTCATTTTACCACTCCCCCAGAGTTAAACAGTTGGGTTTTACCATTTTCGAATCCATTCAGCCGATTTTCTGATATTTAGAAGAATATCAGTAACCAGACAGTTTCTGGTCTCATTGAGTAGTATATTTTTTTTCATACTATGGAAGTCAATGAGACCAGAAACTGTATGGTTCTTCTAAATATCAGAAAATCGGCTGAATGGATTTGAAAACGGTAAAACCCAACTGTTTAACTCTGGGGGAGTTGTAAAATGAGCCTATTTCCAAAAAAAGTGGAGTATCCCTTTAAGTAGGATACATTTAAGTAGGATTAACATAACAGATGCTTTCCACAGCCAATCAGGTATCTGGCTGTCACCTTGCTGTTAGCTATTAACTTCTAGATCTGCATCTGTCTTTGCTAGGGATGCACCAATTTGAAAATTTTGGCCGATACCGATAACCAATAATTTTTTATATTTGAAAGCCGATAACCGATACATCGGCCGATAAACTTAAATCTAAATTTTTATCTAATTTTGAGAGCCTGATTACAAAAACAAAAGTCTCACAATTAAATCCACGTCCCAAGCGCACAATTATAATGATGTTCTCATTATAGTGTTGTATAGCCGATATGACAGTTGTCCCGAAACCATATTTTCATTTTTTGAAGAGATTTCAATCATATTTCAAGAAATTCAAAAACATAAACAGTTCTCAACAAGTGTCTCAGCTGAAGGGAATAATACATTATTTATCGGTTTTAATATATCGGCCACAATTTCTTAGCAGGCCGATAACGATAACATTAAAAATGAACATATATCGGCCGATACCGATATGCTGGCCGATATATCGTGCATCCCTAGTCTTTGCAGTAAATCTAGCAACATTTTTAATACTACAGGTTCACTAATCAAAGATGGAAAAGACAGATGCTGTGGTTTTGGTTTGGCACACAAGCTCTCTTTCGCAGTATAATAGTGCGCTGTAGATCTACAGTAATCGGTGTGGACTGGACTGTCAACAGAGCAACAGAGAGCTTAACTTTTCTCACCTCACTTCCTACTGTAACTTTGAATAATTTAAATGATGTCAATGCTTTGGCGATAGACCATTTTTATCTTCCCATAGTTTCACAGTTCAAAACTAATTTGCCATGTTAATTGCCATGTTGTAAGAAGCAACATGCACTTGTTAGCTTTGTCCACCAGATCTGACTTAAAGGGATACTCCACTTTTTTGGGGAAATAGGCTCATTTTACAACTCCCTCAGGGTTAAATTGTTTGAGTTTTACCGTTTTCTAATCCATCCAGCCAATTTTGACTTTCATAGTAGGAAAAAAATATATACTATGGAAGTCAATGAGACCAGAAACTGTCTGGTTACTGATAGTCTTCTAAATATCAGAAAATCGTCTGAATGGATTCGAAAATGGTAAAACTCAACTGTTTAACTCTGGGGGAGATGTAAATTGAGCCTATCCCCTAAAAAAGTGGACTATCCCTTTAAGTACAAATTTACATTTATTCATTTAGCTGACGTTTTTATCCAAAGCAACTTACAATTGCTATATATGTCAGAAGTCGCACGTCTCTGGAGCAACTAGGGGTTAAATGTCTTGCTCAGGGACACATTGGTGTCTCACAGTGGATTCGAACCCGGGTCTCTCACACCAAAGGCATGCATCTTATACAAATGTCAGAATGATTCAGTCATATTGGTCTTGAATAAAACCAATTCATTTACATGTTAGGACATATTTTCACATGCATATCATTAAACCACAAAGCCATCCAACAGGTCATGAAAAGGTCACTTTAGATCACCCTGATACTGTATATCAAATTATATTAGACACCTCACAAGTTATCGGTTCTCCTTTTCGGAGGCCTATATAGGCTACCACGTGAGTCCTAAAATAGAATCCAATCACATGAGATTACCAATCTAAAACAGTCTAAACCATTGAATGATATGACCGTTATTTACAGTTAACATTGCCAATAATTCAGCTCTGTAGTGTCTGTAAATCAAAAATGTAACAATCACAGTGTGCAGCCACTTTTGTTCTGATCTGAATAGGTTACAGGAGGACATGTGCTAATGTGCCATAAACCAATATATAACCACTATAATCTGGCAGACAGGTCCTGTACTCTCACAATGCAGACAACTTATAAAGTAATAACTCATTCACACATGAGATATTAATCCAAGCAAAATAAGTGTTGCATGGCTTATTTCATTAGCAATATCAACAATAAGATTATATATATAGTTATATTTATTATAGAAAAAAAATCTATATTTCTATTATAAATAATTAAAATCAACTAATAATAATAATAATTAAAATCTAAAAATGATCAAATTAAGCCATTTTTCCACCAAGTAATATAGCTCTGTAGAAAGATTTACAGCTTCAGCATGACTCATCCAGGTCAGAACAATAATTTATATTTTAACCATTAAGAACTCATTGGCATTTTTATGAATTAATAGCTTTCAAATTTTAAAACTCCTGGCTGCTTCCTCTGTTGAGTCCATCTGTCAAGTTAAGGATTTAATCGGATCTATAGGCCACTGTTATCCTGATTTACACAGCCTTTACTTTTACCCTAACTCACAGTATATCCCAGTACATTCTGTATCACACACTCATATGCTTAATACATATGCTTAATCAGTAATCATATCTGCATGATATGAATATTAAGAAACAAATCAGTAAATGCACGAGCACAGTAAAAGCACACCACTTGCATCGGTGACCTTGATTTAAAGACATATTTATAGAAAATCTCCAAGTTAAATAGAATAAATAATCATCCCAACATTTCACATTAATTTAATAGAATTACCTTACGTCTTTCTTTGCATTTTTGCATCGGGCTTATAGATCATATACACTTACATGAAAAACTCGTCATTAAGAAATAATAAAAACACAAACACAGAACATGCCAAATGCTAGAATACCACTATTAAATAATACATTTACCTTCACATCTGGTGGTTTACTGTGTATGTGTATGGTGAACCTCTCAGAAGAATCCCACAGACTTATGGACACCACTTGCTGTTTCACTGTCATGGATCAAGAATGCTGCTACTGCTGCCACAGGTTAAAGGGGAGGTCTGATCTTTCCTCTCTCGCTCCCTCCCCCAACTCACTCTCTCCTTCCTTGTCCCATCCCTTACCCATTCGTTCTGTCATTGCCAAGTTGGGAACCTGCAATGGTGTAAAGAACACATATTGTGTCAATGGGCAATTTTGTTAAAGCGCAAATATTCCACATACTCTCAATCATTATGAGATGATAAAATGCATGGCATAAAACAATTAGCACAATCTTTGTTAAATAATGTAAGCACCTGTTGTGTTACACTTTATACTTTGACATGATACTTTGAATTATAAATGTTAGCAGTTGGAGAAGTAGGTTGCATGGATAAAAAACATTATATTTTGCGAGGCTTATATGATTTTTTCCCCAATTATACAGTATGAACATCTTTTCTTTCTCTGTGTTCAAGTACTAGTCTAAAATAGTCATCTTTAGCTATGATCTCACTCTTGAGTGGTCATCTGTGTTGCAGGGTTAAGATTACCTTTAGCCACTCTCTTAAGACATGGCAAATGTTATGAAATCTGTACACCTCTCCCCTCCCACTCCATCCCTCGCTTTCAGCTAAACCAAGGGCCTGTTCCCAGACAGATGCATGTCAGCGATCTCCACACGCAAGGGCAAGAGATACGCCAATACCATCCTGAGTCCTGAAGCAGCTGTAACCCATCCCACTCTTGCTGGACCTAAAGCTGTCATCCAGCCCCATAGATTGAAGCCATAGATTAATGCATCTTTGTGAGGAGAAGATTAGGCCTGTAAGGCCAGAGCTTTCGCTAGGCTTTAAATAGCATGTGAGCGCAGCATTCTGGATGCAGCTGAACCTGACCCTGCCCTGCATAGAGGACATTTCAGCTTAACTATTGACTAATTCCACCTCCAATCAACCACACAATCTTCCAGGAAATGGCCCAGGAGTCTGGTCCTTGCAGTTACATGGAAAATCATGTAGAGTGTGCAAACACAACTGACCTGTGGCTAACTCTGTTGTGCAGGGTGAAACATCCTCCTTCTGCGGTTCTTGATGCTCTGGAGATTCACACTACACTGTACAAACACAGCAGTTTAATTTAGTTTGCCCGTGGTTGGTTTAGGATGGCATAGGCCTACATTCAATGTTGTAACTATATTTTACACTCATTAGTTGGTGACAAGAAGTCACCATGAAGTCAGAATTGACCATTTTTATTTTTTTATAGAACATTGCAGCACTTATGTAAAATGAAAATATTATTCCCTCTTGCAACAACATCCCTGATCATCTTCTCTTGTTTTTACTGGCGAAGAGTGAGACAACCTGTCACTCATATGACATCACAGCAATAGCAAACAACAACCATCCAATAATCCAATCAATTCCTGCTAAACAAAATGAAGTCCAGCCCTTCATTTTTTTCTTGTTCAAGATGCTCGTAAATGCATCACAATCCTCCTGAATTCAACAGTGAACTCTGACCCCAGCTGTGTGTCTATGAAGATGAATCCATAACCACAAATATAATAAAGCCGCATGTCAAGTGTCTTTTTTTTAGTAACTAGGGTCAATATTCATACAATCACAGTTATATAAAGACACATATAAAAATGCAAAAAACATGAGTGAATATAAAAATATTAATAGTGAATAGATTAAAAATCAGCGTTCACGTCATTCCTCGTGTCTTCATAAGTAAAGAAAAGAAGGTCTGGTTACTTTAGCAGCAAAAACGCTAATTACTTTCTTATTTTCGAATGCGACTTTCTTACAGTGAGTGGCTCATGGTGTTGAATGAATGACACTAATATAGGTGTCATGTCCGTCCACCTTATTTTTTTTCGTAAAAGCAGACTCTTTGGTGTCGTCCGCTTAAGTGGACTTGTAATGTTTAACCAACCATAGATGGCGATAGAGAGCTAGCGCACCTTTAAAGGAGTAGTTCACTTAAAAAAAACTTTTGCTGATAATTTACTCAACCCCATGTCATCCAAGATATCCATGTCATTCTTTCTTCAGTCAAAAAGAAATTAAGGTTTTTAATGAAAACATTCCAGCATTTTTCTCCATATAATGCACTTTACTGGTAACCAAACGGTTCAAGGTTCAAAAGACAGTTTCAGTGCAAAGTTTAAGTTTTAAGTTCTGTGATGCGCGTTTGTGACTCTCCTGTTTGAACTCGTTTATCAAAATGAACAAATCTTTTTTCATGTCATTTTTTCGTGTCATCACAGAACAGAGCAAGGCGAACATTTGAGCTTATAAATTTATTTTTTAAATGAGCAATCGTTTCGCTTGATAAGACCCTTATTAATCGTCTGGAATCGTTTAAAGCCCTTTGAACAGTTTGCACTGAAACCTGAACCTTGACCTTGAACCGTATGGTTACCAGCTAGTGCATTATATCGAGATAATCCTGGAATGTTTTCATCAAAAACCTTAATTTCTTGTCGACTGAAGAAAGAATGACATGGATATCTTGGATGACATGGGGGTGAGTAAATTATCAGCAAAATACTGTAGGCTGCTAGAAGTTACAGTTTACTGTTACAGTAGCATGTTACATGTCGGCCCGGACCATTGCTGTGAAGTCATGTGAGTGACATGTTGTCCCGCCCTCGTGCCAGTAAACACGTCATCATGTTGTTGCAAGATAAATGTTGTTATTTTTGATTAAAGATTACAAGGGCACTTGCAAAAAAAAAAAAAAAAGAAAAAAGTGCATGGATTTATCATAGGCCTACTGCCCTACCCCTACAATGTGATCTTATCTTCATTTCAAACCATAGACTAAAACAGTTTCAAACCCATACTTTTTTTTTTTTTGCTGTTAAAATATGGCCATACATTTTGTGCATATATGTGTAGGCCTATATAGAATTTGGTAGTGAGTGAGCAATGCAATGACATTATGCGACTTCAAAACACAGTGACCCCTATTGCTGTTCCTTTGTTCCATGGGACAGAAAGACAGAGTGGCAGTGCCACTGAGCAGTTACTGTGATACTGAGGCCAGGAGATGAGTTCTAATCCTATTTTAATCGTGGTGGGATTAAGAAAACACAGCAGATCCTAATCTGCTCAGATTAACCATGCTGCTTCCCAAAGGAAGAAGAAGGAGGGTTGTATAAGCAAGTGCAATTAAGGTGATTTAGACATCGCAGTTTCATTCCCAGCAAGGTCTCGAGGTGGACACAACCCTGAAATTTAGTTAAGTGTGTATTCATGAAATCTGTATTATATAGCTAGGGTACTAATGTTACAATTCACATCTCATATTTATACTTTACTATTTGTTGGTGGGTTTCAAGAAATAAATTCACCTTTAAAAGGGCATCATTGAAATACAGCGTTGAATCATATCTTCTGAAATAAAGATCCACTATAAACCATGAAGACTCAGGCAAAGGCTAATCTGTAGCCTAACCATGTCACGTGACTGGCACATAACCGAACAGTTGCTGTACAGCTCTATAATATGAGTAAGTATTCATTTCTATGTAATTTTCACAATTAACTCAAGACCCTCATCAACAGATCAACAGAAACTATTACACCTTTCGTAACATGTTTCATACACATCATGCCTCTAGCGCCATCTAACGTCCAAACTTATAACTGCACGAGAAATGTGTACAGGTAGCCACAAATTGACATTATCAAACGTAAAAGCAAATGCTGTCACGTAAAAGTACATATTTAAATAAATTCTATAAAAAATCAAATTGAATTAACATTTAGTGTATTGCTGATGTTTATGAAGTTCATATTAAATTGATAATATGAACTAATGAATAATAAGGTTTGTTATTGTTTTTTAACACTCCAATAGTATTTTATTTTTAAAAAGTACAAAACTTTAAAACACATTAAAAACATGCTGCACATGATCCTTATAGGTTGGTGATAATTAAATATTGGAGACAATTAATAACACTTTATTAATGAGTAGGGTCTAGAAAAGAGTCAGACATAGACACAGGCTTACCACACATACAAAAACATATAAAATTTATTGTTTCCAATACCACCATCTTGGAAAACAATGTAAATTGTTCTTATTACATTTGTTAAATAAGATACTGTAAAATTAATATTACGAAATGACACAGAAACATGGGAACATTAGAATTAAATAATAAAAAACCAAGAAGGTTCTGCCCAAATAAGATAAGCAGATCCAGTTAAAAATATTTGTTCTAACCATCCCCCCCCCCCCAAGTATGCCATTATTAGATACATATTTACTGAGAAAAACTATACTTTCCGGTGATAACAAAATGATTGTGTGAATATGTGAATTTTCATTTTACCATAAAATGTCATTTTTACAACACAGTTTTATGAGAAAATGCACGAAAATGTATTACATATTTTATTTATGGCACTACTAGTCAATGATTGACCAAAAGTTTAAGCTGGGCTAAAATTCTGACTAAATTACAAGTGCTAGAAAAAACAGTAGCACCTCATTGCAGTACACAAGATCCAGGGGGCGGAGTCGGATCCAGATCTGAGGGGTGGAGTTGGATAGGTTTAGGGGTGGGTTTAGGATCAGGAGGCGGGGCTGGGTAGGTTTAGGGGTGGGTTTAGGGTTCAGGGGGCGGGGCTGGGTAGGTTTAGGGATCAGTAGGTGGAGCTGGGTAGGTTTAGGGGTGGGTTTAGGGATCAGTGGGTGGAGCTGGGTAGGTTTAGGGGTGGGTTTAGGGTTCAGGGGGTGGAGCTGGGTAGGTTTAGGGTTCAGGGGGTGGAGCTGGGTAGGTTTAGGGATCAGGGGCGGGGCTGGGTAGGTTTAGGGTTCAGGGGGTAGAGCAGGGTAGGTTTAGGTATACGTAAGGTGGGAGGAGTTGGAAGTGGCTCTGACTCCTCCCCGTGGATTTTATGCTCTGCAGTGAGGACCATCTCAGAAAAAAGGGAATCTTTTAGATCTGCACATTTTCAATACTAAAGCCAGTGAAAGCCAATTTAAATACAGTCTTTTGCTTTTCTTTGGACTTCACCTTTCACAAAGACAGTCCAAAACTTTAGCCAACTGAAAACAAACATATTATGATATATTAAAGTTATACACATCAGGAAAGTGTAAAGTGAAAAAGCATTATCACAACCACATGGATTCAATAAATCAGCTTGTGTTTCAAATAATCTCACAAACCCTGTTTTTACAAAAGTCACAAAACCACTATGTAACAGGCTGTAGATTCATTTCACAATCAAGTCAAAACATTCTCCTCATCTTTCAGAAACTATGAGTTCAGAAAGATTTCATGATTCAATATCATAAATGCAGGTGAATCTCATAATAACAAGCCCCAATTATAATCAACCCAATTTGCATATATGCATATGCCATATGCTTCCATCCAAATCAACCAGTGGTGTAAAGTATATGAATAAAGGCAATTAGTTACTGTATTTGGGTATCTTTAACTACTTTTCAGTTGTACCGAGTATCAAAAACATTAGCAACTTTTACTCTCTTCTTGACTGCATTTTTAAATAAGTATATACTTTTTACTCCAATTCATTTGTAATTCACCCATATGACCCAGTTTGCTAGGTTTTGTTCTAACCCTCCCCAGAATCTGACAGTCTGAATCAAAGTATTAAATTCCAGTGCTAATGTTTTTAAAACATTCTAGTGACATCATTACTTACAGTGGCAATAATTTTAAAATCCAGTACAGATAAACAGAGCCATTCACAAAAATATCTTCATATAGCTGAACACAGGGGAAAATGTAGTGTAATTCTAGTAAGCATGCAGTGCATTTTCCTTTAGTTTCAAAAGCAACTGTTTTAATTAAATCCATTAAACAGGTAATATACACATAATCTGACAATGCGAACAAAATGGACAAATAGTCTCAATGAATTCTATACATTTTAGAGTCATAATGAGACTCATGTAGTGTTAGGTAGACAGTAACTCATCATTTAGCACAATCTGCCTCAACATATGCCCAGGTATACTTCATTTTTTATGAACACGGAAAGACGTGTTTTGCACATGCGCACTAACTATTTCTTAAGCGGTCAAGTCAGTCGCACATTCGCTGTTGGTCCTACTGATGACGAAAATGACATCACAAGGACGGTGCGGACGGCCAAAGTATACTTTGGGCTTGAGCAGATTTCCATAGGATGCTAGTAATTCACAACACCTTAAACATCCCTCGGCCGCGAGTAATTCATATTTCGCCTAATCTGATCATGTTTTCAGCTACCAATATAACTATTCTCTTAGCACTGACAAACACATTTTATAATATTTAAATGTCCATTCAGCATAATCATACAGACCCATATGCAAGTGGCCTATAGTGTTTCTTGTTACGTTATGGATGGTCTTAAGGAAGACAAATTAGTTGTATGTAGATTCAACACGTTAATACTGTTGAGATTTTCGTTGTGTGATATTTGAAGAAGGATTAAAAACACACCATTATGATGGAAACGTGAAGATGTCGATGTACAATGCAATAAAGGAGGTATGTGAATGGAATCCCTCACTGGTTGCTAGGAGACTGTGATGACAATGCAAACCCTGTTGCTGAGTGACAGAGAGATGGAGGCTCTGTCTGCAGAACGGCTCAAGTGCTTCAGGTAAACAAACTGGAGGATGAAAAAGAGAGAGAGACCAAAATGTTAGCAAGATTAGACACCCTCTTCCTGCATATTACCATCAAACTGACAGCTTGATTAAGGA
Source organism: Pimephales promelas (assembly GCF_016745375.1). The sequence continues at coordinate 353,017 of NW_024121161.1, forward strand.
AAGATTACTTCCAGTGCACTACACAACAAAAAAGGACAATAAGCCATAACTATATAGCCAAATTAGCCGTAATATATCTGCATTAGTCAGTATCATCATCATCATCAAAGTGATAGTTCACTTTGAAATTATTTTTTGATATGTTTTAGATTACCTCAAGTGCATCCAAGATGTAGGTGTCTTTGTTTCCGCAGTATTTTAAATTTTGACATTTTTAGGTCACACCGTTCTTGTCTGTCAGAAATATAATGGAGGTCTATGGTCACCACATCAAAGAGCATGCACAGAGAAGTCCAAATTAAACATGATTTAATAACTCGTAAATGTAAGTACACATTGATGGCCCAAGACACGAAACGAACAGTTTGTGTGAGAAAACGAACAGTATTTATATCGTTTTACCTCTTGTAATCACAGTCACAGTACCTCTTGTGATCTCTCGCGTGTGTACGTCACTCATTGTTTACACAGAGATGTCAGAAGTGTTACCCTTCACTGTGAAGATCTAAACATATTTAGATATACAGGAAATTGCAATGGAAGACGATTTCAGTCAACGTTGATTTTATTTTTCGCAACTGCGCAAGAGATCACTTCCGGCGCTTGTGCAGACCGAAGCGCCCGTGCCTTCAGATCTCTTGGACGTGGCTGTGGTTACAAGAGGTAAAAACGATATAAATACTGTTCGTTTTCTCACACAAACCGCTCGTTTCGTGTTTTAGGCCGTCATGTGTACTTAAATTTACGAGTCATTAAATCATATTTAATTTGGACTTCTCTGTGCATGCTCTTTCAGGTGGTGACCATAGACCTCCATTATATGACTGACAGATAAGAACGGTTTGACCTAAAAAAAAAAATCAAAATTGAAACCCTTGAGGTAAGCTAAAACCTTTTAAAAAATTAATTTCAAAGTGAACTATCCCTTTAATGGCCATTCACACCAAGATGTTCAGGCTTCTAGTTTGGTTCTCTTGGTTCTTTTGGTCCGAACAAAAAAAAAAATTTTCATTTAGTCCTGGTTCACTTAGTGTCCACACTTTTTTAACACCATTTTTAACACCAAACCAGGCTTTTATGATGTATATTTTGCACCAGAACTTGTCGAACATTCAAAACAATACTGAGTGCAAGGCAAAACACGCATGCATTATGTGCATACAGTACATATGATGGTATATGATGGAGTTGACACTTCATGAGGAGCTTATAAAATGTGTAAAAGAGTCAAAAAAGCGCCAGAAATCCCTCCGGCACACACACAAAGATCTGTGGAGACGCGGTTCTGATACCTGAACTGAACCGTGATGGGTAACATCTAGACAATGACGAAAAAACAGGGTTAAGATGGCAGCGTTCACATTTAATCAAATGAACGACACTAACAGAGCAATCGCACCAAGGTTTGTTTTAATCGAACCAAACCTGCCAAGTGTGAACACACACTATATATTAGTGTCCCCGCCAGCGGATGAATTCATTCTGTCTATTCTAAGCGCAAGCTGCAGTTTTGAGCCCATTAAAGCAAAATTGATTCTGATTAGCTTTCAATGTTTTTATCGTTCATCAACTGGAAAAATTGCTGTGAAAGTGATTCCAGCAATATTGTCTGTACCTCTATTCTTATAGCTGTGGTGTGGACTCTGCTATTCTTTCATACATTCCTTGTATCCCATTCTAACATTAGGGTGTGCCCTAATCAAAATGCAGAGCTCAAGACAGTGTTCTTCTTATATCATTGATGTTTCTTACCAGCTCTCCCTGACCGCCTCAATGTCACTCAGTAGATTCTGTGCCAGACAGATCCCAAAAATCTAGAAGCAGAGAATGGGTTAATGTCTCAGGCAAAAAGACAACACAGAGTTACACATAACATAGCACAACAACTTCAGATCTAGGCTTAATGCCTTCTAAAAGCTTTCCAGTAGCTCAAACAGTAGTGTTCGCGCTCGCAACGCCAAGGTAATGGGTTCGTTTCCCAGGGAAAGCAAGAACTGAGAATGTAAAATGTGTACCTTGAAGAATCTTTTGATAAACGCGTCTGCCAAATGTATAAATGTAAATGTAAAAGTATTCAATCACCTTAAAGAGCTGTTTATAAATCAATAAAATAAGCACACTTGGCAGGTTGTTTAGGTTGTAAATTTGAAAGACTGCAGCTGAAATTAAAAAGCACTCACAAGAAGCTGGAGATAAACTAAAACAATGCATGAAATATAAAAAAATGGCAATCAACGTTGAAGGGTTTTGATGTTTCTGAAGGCCCCAATTATTTAATTTTCAGAGACTGTTAGTAATATCAAACCAGCTGCATTTTTGTTCAAAAGTTTGGGTAGAATTAGTTAGATTAAAAAAAAGTCTCACCAAGGCTGCATTTATTTGATTAGATAAAAAAAAATACAGTAAAACAGTAATATTGTGACATATTATTAATTTTATGAGTTTCTTTTTTAATACATTTTGAATAATTGTTCGGTTTCAGAACCTAGAATTAATAAATCACTTTGTAGGGTAAATGTAAAATGAGAGAACTGTATAGGTCTTCATATTGTTGCAGAGCACAATGGAATTTTCCATTATCAATTATCCATTATCATTTTATCAACAGTGGCACATGCACAACATTAAAGCTACACTGTGTAACTCTTTTAGTTTATTCTTAGCTAAAAACACTTAGTTCTTTCAAAAATATATGTGCTCATTAATGTATATTTATGTCGTTCAAGTAATAAAGTATTCTCGTGAGTGTATAATATGCCATTGCCATTCGGTCGCCATGTTGCCCCTCCTACTTGAAAGTACATTAGCCAAAGAGGGACATACCCGTTAATTCAAGCTTCGCCTTTCGCGTTTAGTTTGAGTTAACACCCATGGACGAGGTCGAACTGCAAGCCATATTAATCTTGGACTACATTGGCCACCGTAGGAGTTAAAACAAAATCGGAATTGAGAGGAACAAAAACTAATGTTCACTGGATGGTCATATACCTTTTCACCACTAGATGGGGGTAAAAATCACACAGTGTAGCTTTAAAACATGTATAAATGCACACTGAGTGTGTGTATGTGTGTGCGAATTTTACTGATTGTCATTGTTTAGTTACCTGCAGAAGTGCAATTCCTATGAAGATTCCGGCAACTACGGTTAGATTCTCCTGTAGCCATTTTTCAAACTGCGGCACACATCCTTTCGTGTGTATAAACATCTTCTGTTCGTTGTCCTTCACACATAAAAACACACATTTACACTATACACCAACAGCTTGAGGCTGTTTGCACTGGATTCAACAAAATTACCACTCCAAATCTATTTGGAGTATGTCAGGAATTTGTCATGCGTGTCGCATCCAGTGTAGACAGCATCAGTAATTATAATGGGTTCTAGTTGCTTTTGTTGCGTCGCTCCACTCGGGTCACAAGGTTAGCCAAAGATAAAGTAAATACATGCAAAATATAAAACAATTCCACTTATTAAAACACAGTAAGCTTCAGAAAACTTGCTATATAGTGCATATGGATCACTTTTATGTCATTTTTAAGCGTAAAAGTCCCAGTATACTTCAATTATATGGGAATGTATATTCTCTAAATCCATTTGCGTTCTACAGAAGAAAGAAAGCCAAACGGATTGTAGAGACTTGAGTGTAAATAAAAGGGTTGACTGAATTTTTGGGTGGATATTATTTTGCAGAGGAGTAGAGTACTTACGCCTTTCGCTCGAATGTCATATCCACACTGAGTGTTGATTACATCCTCCTTTGGGAAGAAAAACAGGAAGTAATCTTAGATTAAGTCCTCTGAAAAACATCAACTTAACATTCCACATTAAATCCTAGTGTCTGAGTATTATAAGATAGAGAAATGTTGTTTTGTTCGTTTGTGTGTGTGTAGGTTTATGTTCCCAGGTCTTCCGGAAGGAGACTAAGACACATTCTAGGTGATAAGATGACTGGAAGTCATGTGTCTGTGTGTTTACTTACAGCAGGGTCCTTGGTGCAGCAGGAAAAGGGAACCCCACATTTCTCTCTGCTCAGATTGGTGTCCGTACAATTAAAGTAAATATTCAGATTCCAATCTTCAGGCCCAAAAGCTCCACAACACTCCCACTGCAGAAACAATCATGCAATGAATACTGATGTGTGAACCAACCAATAGATGAAAGCCATTAGTACAGATTTCAGCTACTAAGATTAACATTAACTGCTTTAGAAGTATTTTCATTGTTAGCTCATGTTAACAGATGGAGCCTTATTGTAAAGCGGTAACACACACACAGTATGTCTATATATATACATATATATATAAAGCAAGTATATAAGCAAGACACATAAATATACTGTGTGTATACACTTTTCATGGTTTGGTTTTGTGTGCCAGTGTGTCCTTACATAATCTTGCGTGAAATCAATAAGATTCTGTAAGTCAATGTCGTCTCTGTATGCTCGAATATTGTTGTTGATGAAGAACTTGAGCTGGTCTTTAATCCAGTCCTTAAAGACAAACGCCAAGACTCCCGCTGTCAACTCCAGGAAAAATATGATTCCCAGAAAAACGGAAAACTGCGGAAGAGGACAGCAGAATTTGGGTTACACAACTCATGATGGATAATATCTGCCCTAAGGGTCTCTATTGAATAAAGAACATGTTTCTTTCCCACAATAGATTAAACTCAGTTAACATTCTCTGTTTTATGATACCTAACCCTGCCAACATCCCTTGACACATTTACAGGGGAATGTTCCTTTTTTTTTTTTTTAAGAGATGACGTAGTTCTTATTTCCCGTCTCAAAACATTCACATATTTTCACAACGCTCATCTCCAACTGCACACACAAGAACAGTGAGCGGTGATTTGTCACTGTGACCGTAATGAATACTTCCAGAGTGACATCAGAGTTAGTTCATCTGGTGTTTCCAGATGTTTTAAGAACCCTACAGAGGAAATGGGCCTCTTGTAATACTTTTGCAATACCATTCTTGACATTCCCACAAAGCTCTCACAGCATCCTCTCTCATTTGAAAGGAGTAACACAGACGACCAGAACCTGTGGGAGAGGAAGTTCACACACTTTCAAGCCCAGTCTATCCCACCCATCCATATCCAGCCATTCAAAAACAAATTTACACACTTGCACTCTCTATTCACTTTTGTCTGCACAGTAGGTATATTCTATGAAATTGTGTTGATCGAAAAAAAAAAAAAAAAAAATTGATACATTTTTAGTTTCAACATCTTTGTAATTCCTAAACGAAAAAAGTACCAGCTGTAGGCAAAGTGACCCACATTTGCTTTTTGAAAATGTGTACAATTGACCAATTTACTCATGGAGCTGCATTTAGATCTGGGATTGAACCATGTAGGACCTTAAAAGTGAAGATAACAAAACAGATGCATGTTAAAACACAAAATCTTAACTTAACCCCTAGTTGCTCCAGAGGCGTGCAACCTCTGACATATATAGTAATTGTAAGTCGCTTTGGATAAAAACGTCAGCTAAATGAATAAATGTAAATCTAAAAGGATATTAAGATATATTTAATACTTTTTGAGTTACAAGCATGCTAACTCAGGGCAAAAAAAGCCCCCAAAAAGCTTTCCCCCCATGTCACCTTTGGCATATATTGCAACAAAGTCAACAGATTTTAAATAGACCCACCAATCTCTGTGTAAATATAAAATAATGATGCCACCATCTTTTCTAAATAGTCTAATATATATATATATATATATATATATTAGGGCTGTCAAATGATTAAGCGTGATTCATCGCATCCAAAATAAAAGTTTGTGATTACATAATATATGTGGGTGCACTGTGTATAATTATTTTGTGTGTGTGTGTGTGTATGTATATATATATATATATATATATACATATACATGTATATTTAAGAAACTTTTATTTATATGTAAAATGTTTATATTTATATATATTATAAATTATATATAAATCTATATACAGTATGAAAATATTTCTTAAATATATAAAAGCAAGTGTGGGTATTTATATATATATATATATATATATATATATATATAAAATAATCATACACAGTGCACCCACATATACTGTATTATGTAAACACAAACTTTTATTTTGGATGCGATTAATCGTTTGATAGCCCTAATATCTCTCTCTCTCTCTCTCTCTCTCTCTCTCTCTTAGGCTTTCTTAGTCACTATTTATCTGTCTTTATTCACAAAAAAATATGAATAGTACAAATGAAATTTGGTTGATTTGACAGGGAATGACCCTGAAGTGTGTGCAAAATAAACAAAGATATTGTGTGTTGGTGTGGAGGACACTAATATAGTCATTGCTATCTTTATTGCTGTGAATGGGCCTTTTATCTGACAGGCAGTCATGACGTCAATGTAATAATTGCAACCATCCTACATTCTTGCAAATCTCTGTAACAACTTTCACCCCATTACATTGCAAAATGGGGCACAGAAGCTGCATTTGCACAGCAGACAGATAAAGATTACTAAATATATGCCGAGTGTCATAACAAGGAAATTAATTTATGCCTGAAAGCCTAAAACCAAACCGTACCAAAAAATTTAACACTATTCGTTTGTGATTGTGTATTTTTGTAGCCCAACCTAGAAGTTAGCGTTACTCTGGTTTACTCAACAAAAAGCCCAATAGGATTTTTCCATTGGCTTCTTAATTAAAAAGCTGTGACCAACAAACGTTTATGATTCTTGCATATTTTGTTCATCATGATAATATTTACAAATTAACACAATTTTAAGCCAAAATACAAACAAAGCTAAAGCAGGCTATAAACAGACTACACCACTGTCACATGACTTCAATGGCAGATGGTAGGTGCACTAAATACACATTGCTTAGAGGTTTTGCTTGAACTCATTGGGAAAAACAAAATAGGACATACAAACTTAAGAAGAAAGGAGTTTTCCCTCAGAGCACCGATGCATCCTGCGAACCCGAGCACGAACATCACCCCTCCAACCACAAGAAACAGCCACACTGGGTCAAACCCACCCAGGTCTGTGATGGAGGATATGTTGGAGAGGACACCCTGATGGAAAGACAAACAGGAATAAAAGTGAGGACATTAACTTAATTTCAAGATTTCACTTGATTTGTTAGATTGATATATGAAGTGCTCGTGAAAAGATGGGCTTCACTCACCTTCTCACTCCAGGCCCACAGAGCCACGGACAGGAACGCCACTCCCAGCAGCTAAAGGGTGTGTATTGTGTGTCAGACAGAGTGAGAGATCAGGTTAGCACTATACATTGCTTTAGAAAATAAATTTAGTTTTTGGTTACATTCACATTCATTCCTATGGAATCCCATTTCTGCCACATAAGAAAAGGAAATCTTGCTTTTGTAAATCATAATTATTAGAAATATATAGTATAGATACAGTGTTAATCATGACATGAAGTGAACTTCACCTTTTTATCTCATACATTTATTAATCTCATAATTACGATTTACCATAGTCATAATCAATTGGTATGCCATACTTTTTACATGTTATCTCATAATTATGACATAAAAAGTCTAGCCACAATTATGAGACATAGTCTTAGTTGACAACTTGACATAAAAAGTTGACACACTAAGTCTATTTTATGACATGAATAGAAATTATTATTATATAATTATTATGACAGAAAGTGAATTATGACTTTTTATCTTGTCATTTTGATTTATTCAATCTCATAATTACATTT